>JANHZT010001574.1:214692-227895 GCA_032468215.1 Stegonotus admiraltiensis | reverse complement strand
TAAGCAATAGCCTTCATACTTCTGTATATTTATACAAAGTCAGCTTATTGCCCCCCACAATCTGGGTCCTCACTTTGTACCAAATACTAAACCTTCAGCATGATTTCACATATACAATTACATGCTCTCCCCACACGGTAGCTTAAAATCAGCAGTCCTCTGGACTCAAATCTTCTTCCTTTCTCCTAAGAAGAGATCTTTCCAGTCTGACAAATTGCTCAAGTACAGATTGCATCCACCAAGAATCCCATATTTATGCATGTACATTCTAATTACCCATGCTGAGTTATCAATCTACTTAATTACAGCTGCAGTTTACAGAATAAAGTGTATACTGTAGGCTTTGTGATACATGCGCACACACTTGCATAGTGATGCCATCATGATTGAAAAAAAAGAGTATCATTAAAAAAAATCACAATTAGCCTTCAGACTAGTTGTCAGAACGCAGGGGGCACCTGCCCTTTTCCGCTGTTTTAAATTCAGCAGTAACAGGACAGAGGCATTTTGCATCTTATGGTTAACATCATTAATAGCATTTTTAAAAAAACAACAACAGTCTTTTGGATCGTGCGCTAGGAAACGCTGAGAACCCAAGAGGAAAATGTGTTGTAGAATTTAGATGACTACTCTTCTTTTGTTTACAGTCTAGTTAAAGGGTTTATTGATTTATCAATAAATGCCTTTTCTATTTAGTTCAAGGCTGCGGCCCTACTCAATTCGTAGTGGCCACAGCTGTTTTGCCTAGAAAGTGTGAGGTCAAAAAAATGTTTTCTGGTTAATGTAGGGTCATCCCTTTCTAACCTATAATATCCACTAACTTTTGTTAGAAGTGGCACGATGGTGGAAATGTTGAATAGTTCTAAATGCCAAAACTATCAACGACTCCTTGTAGAATTTACACCTAGCCCAAGAATAGAGAAATAAGAACCCCACCCATTAAAATAATGCGATCATTTCCTTAGAGTTCACCTGTAAGAGAAATGGAAGAGATTTGGATGTTAAACATTGGAACGGTTTAAGAGGATGTCTGTCTATCACTCTCTTTAGTTTTACCTCTCTCTGTTGCAGGGGTGTCAAAATTGATTTCATTGAGGGCCGCATCAGGGTTGTGTTTGAGGCCGGGTGGGCGTGGCCAGGGTGGGCAAGGCCAGCTCGATGTCACTCATGTCGGGGGCACCTGTGGTGGCCCGTGGTGCCTCTGCCAGTGAAAACAGAACTCAGGAGGGCCGCTTTTCACTGGCAGAGGGTTGCAGGAGGCCATTGCAGCCTCCTGAGCTCCATTTTTGCTGGCAGAGGCACTGCAGGTTGGTCCATTGCTCTTTTCAGGGCAGTCCTGCAGGCCAGATCTAAGAACCCCGTGGGCCGGAATTGGCCCACAGGCCGTGAGTTTGACATCCCTCCTCTATCGCAACTGCTCCAATTAGTTACTTTGCTATAGAAGGGGGAAACAGTTAACTTTGAGTCTGATCCTTCGCCGTTGGAGCTCGACTGGCAACAGCTAAGGGTGATTCTCTCTCCTTCCACTCCGCACCATGCAGAGGTGAAGAAATACATAGGTTCGTGAATCAATCTGGATAACGTGAAGGGCTGAATATAATAAATAATACAGTAACATCCCTAAACTAATGAGCTGTTGCTAAGGTACATTTCACAGGCTCATCCTCTATATAAAAAGTCACTAATAATCCCTTGGTGTAATCAGATGATAAAGCTTTGCCATAAGGCAACACCTGTGCAATTAAAACTGCAGATTCTTTTGCACGTTTCATTAATTTCAGGATTTTGTAAAGGCACAATGACTGCACTAATAATCTAGTCTACTTGACTCCATGTCTACTGGAAACAGGGTGTCTAATTAGGTAAAGGTAATTAATTAGAGATAAATGGAGCTAATCAGACTCAGTTAACACCAATTCTCTGAATTAAGACATTTTGGGACACCTACTATTCTGCTGCCTTTGATATTTTTCCAATAAACAAGGAGTTGCAAAGGTACAAGGAAGCATTTATTTGATGTCATTCCCATGGACAGCAACAATTTGGTAAATGTTTCATTAATACCATGTAGCCTGACTAGAGTCAGTGGGGCAATGCAAGAAGTTATTAATTCTACTGTCAATCTCTTGGAAAAGCAGTGGAATTCTGGAATCTGGGTTATTTCCCCCCCCCATCCATAGTAATCCTTCAGCTTGGATTAGGGTGACTGGGGTCTTTGTTGGATTGTTTCAGGGGATGGGTGTGGTTAGCCATTTATTTTTTTATTATTTATTTCATTTAGGGTTATTGTACTATGATTTCTATCCTACTGATTTTATTGTACAATACCTAGAGTCAATTTGGAGTTGCCTGGTGGCTATATTAAATAAATAGATTAAATTAAACAAAATGAGGAGCAGGGATCAAGAGTCTTAGTTTTATAATTAAAAATCAGATGGGATCTCTGGAATGAGAGCATTATTTGAAACCCATTGTTTTTATACTTTGAATGTTTTAGCAAGTTTACCTTATTTGCTTTTAGTTTATGGTGTTTTGAAATCATATATATTTAGACTCCAGATCAGCTCTGAATGCTGTTCCCCCAAGTCCAGTCTCTCCTCTCTGAAAATCATCCCTCTCTACCATGATCTCTTTCAAGGATCAGAACTAGGGTGGACCATGGTGCACAAATTGTTTTCCATATCAAATATTAAAATCACTCCCATAAGGAAAAAAATGAGTGCTTTTAAAATGAATCACTCAGGATAGGAGAGGTACCGTATACGTTTGGGATTCCTAAAATTGAAATGTTGTTGTTAGTTGTGAAGTCGTGTCCAACCCATCGAGATCCCATAGACAATGTTACTCCAGGCCTTCCTGTCCTCTACCATCTTCTGGAGTTCATTTAAGCTCATGCCTACTGCTTCAGTGACTCCTTCCAGCCACCTCATTCTCTGTCATCCCATTCTTCTTTTGCCTTCAATCTTTCCCAGCATTAGGCTCTTCTCCAGTGAGACATTCCTTCTCATTAGGTGGCCAAAGTATTTAAATTTCATCTTCAGGATCTGGCCTTCTAAAGAGCAGTCAGGGTTGAAATATAGAATAGGTAAACCCATTTCATAAATAAATTTCCTCATGACAAAAACAATGATGTTTGTGGTTGGCCAACTAATATCTAGAAAGTTTATAAAATGAACTAGCAGTAATGACATTTTCAGCACAATCACAAGGGAGATCTATAAAACCATAATAAGTGGTTAATGGTCATGTCTAGCAATAAAGAACAATGGGAAGAATCCAAAGTAAAGCAGTGCATTATCTAGTAACAATCAGTTGTATTCTTCACATTGCTATTGGTAAAGAAAAAAAGGAGAAAGCTTTCCACTTTGAAAGTAATAAAGACATTTGGGCTTATTAGTTTAATTGGTTGTGTTAGTTTAATTTGTTTCATTCTGACATAGTACAGAAGGAAGAAGAGATGGGGAAAAAGGGGAAGGGCAACAAAAATATTTGGGTACCCATTTATCTTAAAATAGTCAGTTCTGATGGAAAGGGGAAACTTAAAATTCCCAGGTTCTATCATTGTTTCTCGAAATGGTGGTCCTGCTGGTTTTCCTCACATAGATGTTGGTTGCAATGGCTTCTGACAGGAGGAAGGAGGGAAACTGATCCTAGCTGTTAATTCACTTAATTCATTCACTTAATAATAAACCAGATTATGAAAATGAGTTTTTTTTCTTCATCAGGTTGCTAGAAATTCAGTAATAGAATTTTGATTGCATCGTTGTCATCATTGGGCAGCCCATATTCTTTGCATGGTAAATAGGTGTTAGGTTTTAGAGAAACAAAGGGTCTTTCAATCTGCTGAAATGCTTTGACTGAAGAATGCATGGAAGAGGAATATGTGTGTGTGTGCATGCGCGTGTGTGTATGTGTATATACATATACATATACATATACATATACATATACATATACATATACATATGCCAAATATCACTCACTCATCACGAAATCTCCAGAATGGTAAAGCCTTCAAACTTGAAATTTGGCACATATGTTCCTCTTGGCTTCTAGGTGCTTGCTAAGAAAGGATTTTTTGAAATGACCATCAGATCATTAGTATTTCATATACAGTGTTATATTCACACGCTCTGATGCTAAGGAGTTAGACATTCTACTCCCCCTCCCCACCTGAAAAGAACTCTGTTCCAACTGCCAGTTGCTTTATATTAACATGCTCTGATGCTATCCCTTTGCTAAACCAGTCATGGGCGTGGCCAGCACATGACTCATCCAGCCTGTGGGCTGGGTCATACTACTCCCCCTCCCCCTCTGTTCCAACTGCCAGTTGTCTTATAATAACATGCTCAGATGCTACAGAGTTACACATTCTACATTAATTTTCAGGCTTTAAGTGTCAATTTATCACGCCCAGTCACATAGTTTCGTAGCAAAGCACGGGTGTCCAGCTAGTATATATATATATATTTACATCTTTTATTTCTTTATTTTATTATTTACCTGCGGTCCTATTGCATCAGTATCATATTTCAATCATTGGCTTTTGGTTCCAAGCTCCTCAGATCTTCAGGTGCTCAGACAGAATGGATTTCACTTTTCTATTTATCCTGGAAACATCACAAGAGAAAAAAAAGCATTCGAATATAATTGAATGATATTTTTTCAAAATCTCAATAGGCTCCATAGTTTGCCAACTTCAGAGCCATGATCAACTAATGAGTTGTAATGCCCCATTTCAAATATCTCATATAAGTAAACTATAACCTGTGGGGGTAAGTCACATAAAAAGTACTGATCAGGCCTTGAATTTTAAAACTATAAGGGAGCAGAGAACAGCTCTTTAAGCCTAAATGGTAGTCTTTGCAATACTCTGGAAGATTAAGATTTGCAAATCCTGAACCCAAAAAATGCTTGAAGATTCCTTTAAAACCATCCTGTAAATAAATATGGAGGAGTGTTTGGGGAACTAGATCTTGTTGAGAAGGTTTTACCTGGAACAATTTTTTAACAGCTAAGTTCCATTTCACAAAAAAGACAATTTATCAAGGAAAACCGGAATCTTTAATTCTGGTTGAGTAATCAGGCAGCATTGTACCTGGTTGGAGATATTCTAATTGAAGTATGTTGTCACAGACATGAACTATCCTTTCATGTACTAAAGGAATGATTCCTTTAGTACAATGATGTTTCCAGTATAAAGAAACACTGATATTCCACCTGGACAACTTGAAGATGTGTGGACTTCAACTCCCAGAATTTTCCAGCCAGCATACGGTTGAAGTCCACACATCTTCACACTGTCCAGATTGAGGAACACTGCTTATTTACTATATTGGTCAATTGGGTAAGATAAGTCTGGAATATGAAGAGGCATAAGGATAGGTGCTTCTACCAAAGACTGAAAAATAAGTGACTTCTGCATTCACACTTTGCTCAGAATTCCAATGTGCCTTGCTTATTTTTGGCTTATGTGTTGTGTGAACTGATCTATTGTGGTTTGTAAATGCAGCCCACTGTAATTCACTCAGCAGACAATGGTTTCAACTGGCAAAACCTATTATCAAGAAATGGTTGAATATTCCCCTTTCTGAAAATGTTGTTTCCAAAGGAACTTCGCTTTCTGATATTTTAGTAAAACTACCTTGTTTCCTTCCCCATTGTCACAATGGCAGCTAGAAGCTGTTGGTCCAATAATTAGTTGCACTTTCACCTGAAAGGTCTGGGATTGAGGATTGTTGGTCTATTGTTCCATAGTTTATTTGATTATTTGTCTTTTGAATGCACTTAACTATGGACTGTGCCTTCTCTTGGCTATCAAAATGGATATATTTCTTTAATGTTTCAGAATGAGGAAGGGAATAGGGGAAGGTCTGTCAAACCCCAGGCCTTCTCCCTTGGTGCACATTATTAGAGTCTTTTTAGAGACAAGCAAATAATTTTGCTGTCATTGGTCTTGTTCAAATAGACTCTGTTTATTTATGCAATACACTTGGGGAAGGGTGTTGAAGGAAAGATCACCGGCGAGCAGCTGACACAGAGGCACACTCATCTGAAAACATTCTCAAACAATGCCCTGTCAGAGAGGGTTCACTTTAAAAAATATTGCTGATGGCACAGTTTGGGCTTGCTCGCTCTCCTTCACTATGAAGCCAATTTATATTGCTCCGGTAGGGCAAGGAAGATGTAAAGTAAGGAAAAATTAGGCTTGTATAACGGGGCACTGCGATCAAACTGCAAAAATGAGACAAGTTGAAAGGCTGGTTTTCAATGGAATAACCAGGACCTGGATCTTCAGTCTCTCTCTCTATCTCCCAATAGAATGGCAAAATGTGTAAGGCACAATTTTGTTGATTACACATAAACAAGCCTTTGTCAAGATGCGTTGTTTGTAACTCCCAGAATTCTTCAATGACCAGGACTGGGAATTCTGGGAAGTAAAGTTAATATATTTGGATAGGATCTAAGCCAAGGAAGATTAACCTGGGTTTTAGTATTTTATTCCATCTGAGGTGGTGGCCTTATTAGTTAAGATCATTAGTAATTACTTTTATTTGTTGTGGTAATTAAACATCTTTCAAAAATAAAAACAAATGTGTGCTAAGTTTCCCTGCTGCTGTTTGGTATATTAAATTATAGAGAGCTGTTTGTAGTGTGTTGTGTGTGTGTATTATGAGTCATTCAGCAGACTTTATAACGGCATTTGTGAATGTGTTTCCACGCAAGACACGTGACAAGAACATGATGGCTAATTTGCACTTTAGAGTTCAGAAACATTTCAAGAAGTTCAATAAGATCGTTTTCAGTCATAACTTCAAGTCCATATTTAGAAAGTGCAGATTGGGAAAATAATAAATAATAATAAATAAATACTAAACTTTATTGTCATTGTACATATATACACAGTATATCCATACAACAAAATTCACTTAACACCCAAAGACCAGCAGGATTGTTGGGGATTGTTATGTATCCAACACACATAACAATCCCCAAACACACTCCCACCCACCACAATTCTCCACCCCAAAACCACCCAAACATCCACAAAACAGACCAAGTAATACTGGCCAACAGCTCACTAAGGGTGGCCCTTTAGTTCATTGTTGAATGCAATTATAGCTCTGGGATAAAAACTATTCAGAAAATGTGTGGTCCGAGTTTTCATTGTTCTGTATCTTCACCCTCATTATTTTTGTGAAAATGAAATGTAGCCATAAGTTTAAAAAAAGAAAAACCATGGCTTAATATTTTTAAGATCCTCTAATCCTGAACAGAGGTATCAGGCAACTTTGGTGTAAAGATCCAGGGTCCCCAAACCATGGGATTTATTAATATTTATTTATTTATTAAATTTATATGCTGCCCATATTGCTATTCAGAGCGACCAAACAATCCTCACATTGGGTTGGTTGATCACATTTTAAAGGAAGTAAAATCATCATTTCAAGAGGGAGGGTATATGATCATTAAGTTCAAAGATCATTACATGACTTAAGTGTGCCACTGGGTCAGATAAAGTTTTTTCAGGGGGATTAGTCTCTCCCACGGGCAAAATTTAAATGACACAAATGCAGAGGATACATTTCATCACAAAGATAAAATTATTATTTGAAGAACCATTATACACAGGTTTCAATAAATCGACATTGACGGAATGCCATTCTTTTTCTTATTCTTACTTTCCAGGCTCTTAGGACTTTAGGATAAGTTTCAGTAGACATACTGGATAACGGGCTTTCAGCCTTCTGTCCAACTTCAGCTGAAAAAAATAGAGATATTTTAATTGATAATCTCCCAGCTTTATCCCTTTTTGAGAATTTAAATCTTTTAAATAGAAAGCACAGATACCTGTTATAATGACTAAAAACAAACAAACAACCCCACCAGCTTCCAGTTTCTCAGATGGAATTATTGAGTTTAAAGGAGTAGGTTTTTAAGAGATGTATCATTGGTTTGACTGCAAAGGAGGTGTTTCCTTGTCTTTTCATTAAGAATAAATTCAGCCCAAGGGTGCAGTGTGGCTTGGCAAATAGCATTATAATAGTCAGAGAATGTTGCTTACTGGAAGCCTGAATTAATGATAAAATTTAAAGTATGCAGTGTCCACATAATGCAAGAAGAACATTATGTGTGTGTGTGTCTCTCTCTCTCTCTGTGTGTACATGGTGCTGAAGATGCAACTGCTAATTATTGTATGAATTTTTAAATGTAAATGTACTGTAAATTTTGTATAGTACTAGTGTGACCTTATGGAGAAGAAGGAAAAGTTGACAGGGGGCCTGTAATTATAAGATAGTGAAGAAATGCTGTAATTATTTACTATTTTTAGGCCCAGTGTGCATAGCCTCTTAATTTGCATAAGCTTTAGACATTCACACGTTTTCTGCCTTAGCTCGGGGATGATAAATTCTTCTTCCTATGAAAGAGGAAGACAGTTTCCACAAGAAGTTGGCCAACTGGGAGCCTGATTATAATGAACAACAAAATTGTTGGTGGCAGCTTTACCAAATAATAATAATAAAATAAAATAAAAGATGGGGAGAGTTTATTTAGATAAAATTGGTTCTAAACCAAGATTCAAAACAACCCCTCCTTTGGATCTTGAAAACTTGCGATTTGCTTTTAGAGAATTGACTAAATTATCATTGTGGCTAAAGCATTAGCTTAATATAAAGTGGGAGGTGGGAAAGGGGAAAAAACGGGAAGAAAAGCCCACAGCTCCCCGGTAATCTATTTATCACATGTAGAGGTTGATTATGACAGTATGTTCTTATTAGGGATGAATATTTTGTGCTCATTAAGCTTACCCCCTTGAGTACGCGAGGATGTAAAGTGTATTTTCTTTTTTTTTTTCCAGCAAGTACCATACAGTCTAATCTGCTTTTATTGTTTCATGTTTAGCTCCCATTTGCCTTGCTGCTTTTCCTTCTTAGGAAGAAGTAGCCCAGCCCATCTGGAAGCATCAGCTCACCTCCCAAGGAATATAGAGAAAGCAATGCTTGAATGGTGAGAAACTACTAGAGCAGTGATGGCTAACCTTTTTCTCTTTGGGTGCCAAAAATGCGTACCTGCGCAATAGCGTGTGCCGGCACCCATAATGCAATACGCACACCCCCGCACATATGTACACACACACACACGCCCTCCTGTGACCCCCACCCCCCGCATGGGCCCGTTTCTGCACTTCTGGAAAACACACACCACTCCCCCCATGCATGCGCACGCGACCTGCTGCGCATGCATGTGCGTCTCCCACATGCCCCCTGCCCCCTGCGCAACCCGAAAATCAGGTGGCTGGTGGGAGGTGTGCGTGTGCATGCACAGTGGACATGAGCTGGGCAACAGCTTCCATGCCAGCAGAGAGGGCTCCGCATGCCATCACGGTACTAGAGTCTTTGGGACAGAGAAAGAGAAAAACTATCCTGGCCAGTAGTGGGTTTCAAATCCCATCACTACTGGTTCGCTTGTGGACGTGTGTGCGTGTTCGCGCAATGCTTCTACACATACGCAGAGATGTCCAGGCGGATGGGTGGAGCCTCCCGCCGCTGCTGCTACTGGTTTGGCTGATCCGGAGCGAACCGGTAGCAACCCACCACTGGTCCTGGCCCCACAAGATAGAAAAGGTCCAGTGCAAAATAGGGACCAGAGTTTCAAATAACCAATTAGATGGATTCCTTTCCAAATGGGCAGTCACACTCATCACTAAAAATATAATTCGGAGGGATATTTTGCTTTTCCCAGTTGCATCCCACTTAATGCACCATCAATGGATTAAAATTTAGAAAGAGAGGAAAAAATATTACTATTGTAGCATTGGGTGCAATGAGAAAAAAGGAGAGGGTCAAGCATTTTCTGCTCTGTAGGTTCTTTCAAGACTAGATTTATTACTTACCTTATCTCTAAATTACCTTGGTTTTGTAACTTGCTTTCAGATGATTGGCGTGAACAGTGCTGAAATTGTTGAGATGGACAAAATGAATAAAACAGGCCCCCAAAGGGCTCCCAAATTCTTTGTACTGTAAAATGACAGTGGTTCAAAATAAAAGCAAATATAAAGTTGAAAGACCATTTGAAAGACTATTTCTAACTTTACAAACTATATGCTCCTGATGTCTGAGAAAAGATCTTCAGGTGTAGTGGACAATAAAGTTACTTGTTTGTTTATCATTACAGTTCTCTATGACTTCCAGAATAAGATGTAGCATGACCCCGAATACCACTTGCTGAAAAAGCCATGAGAGTTGGAGTTATGCCTGGCTTGTTGGATTCTCATAGAATTGTTTGGCTATATATTTAGGTCTTTTTAAAAAATGATTCTTTGCATGCACATGTGTTCAATTTTGATAAAGATTTCCATGTCACAGAATGTAGCTATAGTATTTTCCTCGGGAAATACTCCTCAGGAAACACAGAGTCCAGCCTGTGTTGGACTCTGCCTAATCAAAAGTCAGTCCCAAAGAGTTCAGTGGAGCTTAAGGTGAGCTGATATAGGATTGCTGCTGAAAGTACCACAGATCAGTATATATTTTAGGAGAATAACTTTTATTGATTAGCTTAAGTTCCGCTAATTTGTATAAGGGTAAGTTTCATCTTCAATGCCCTTTTTCACTGCAGTTCTAACCAAGAAAACCTCTAATATGTAATACTTGGTTGGTTTGCAATTCTGATATCTTAGTGTTATGTATTTGTTGTAATTTAAAGAGTTTCTCCCTCTAATTACACAAATTTTCTATTATATATGGGTCAACACTTGAAATTGAAAGTTCTGCCATCCAAACTAAAGCTCACCCTTCCAATGTGAGTTACGTCTGAAGGGCCTTATTGAAAGTTGGTAGAGGGGATGGGTAAAAAATGATGCTATACTTGATGCAGATTCCTGGGAATCCTCAGTCACCTATCATGCTGTCATATCATTTGAAGAACAATCATATTTATGCCCCACTTCAGTTTTATGGTTCTATGATATTTTCTGATTTTTTGAAGGTGCTCTTTCCATTGCAATGCTTGTTTGCTATGTCTAGTATTTTTTCCCACATTAATAAAGCTAGCTCTGATCTTTTATGATCTAAGCTTGTATATTTACCAACATTTTAGGCTAACCTCTGATTTTTGGAAACATCAATCCAGCACACACACAAAATCATACAGATAGAAAGGGCAGAACATAATTGTTATTATTTTTATCATTGTTATGATTCTATCTTTCACAATAGTTGCTGAACAAACATTATTCAAATTCGAAACAAGTAAGAGGTGAGGAAACATTCAACAAAGGCTGACCCTGGAGAAAATCTGGACTATATTTCATTACACTGGATGATGTTTTGAGTATGGTTCATTCATCTAAAAAGGTGACTTTCTAAAGCAGTTAAGCAAGGTGAGTGATAGCTACAGATCTTAGGAAATAGGATATTAGGAAACATCTTAGAAATGTTTTGGAAATTATCTCTTTTGCTGCTTTTTTCCCTTGGATTTCACCTTTTGGGCTAGATGTCAGAATTGTAACTTGCTTAGCAGCAAGGCAATTTATTTCTAATTTATATTTTCTACATTTTGCACTTCAAGATTAAACAAGATTTGAATCTTAAACAAGATTTGAATCTTTTTCTGTCTTGTTTGATCAACCGTTCTGTTGATCAAATCTTTATTATGATAACAGACTAAAAGTATGAAAAGCCAGAAGATGTAAAAGATACATGCATTACATGTATAGTATTAAAACAAAGAGTATATGGTATATAAAAATATACTATATTTTTAAAAATCTGAAAGAAAGGGTAGGATCACATTGGAATTAGATGTCTTGCTCCCATTTTACTGCACTATTGGGTTAAACAACAATGAATATGTTCCACAATAAGAAGATCAAATGGGAGAAATGCATGGCAATAACCAGGATATAGATTATGTATTCTGTCTAATTTCTATAATTTTTATAGGATCCTTATTTTCTCAATGGATAGGTTAGTTTTGACTGGGCATAATTACTATGTGCAAATAAAAGTCAAACAAATTCTTCGCTTACCATCCAATTACTATTCATCATGTTTCAGGACACTTATTGGGATATTAATCAAGAAATAGGACAAGAAGAATCCAGTAAACCTGCAAAGTTTAAATTTGCAGCTGAAGAAATATTTAGAAAGGTTTCTGTTTCTGTGTTGGGTTTATAGGATTGCCATCCAAACATCTTCCTTTAGCCTGAAAAATAATCATAGGGAAAAACTGTAACTCGGAGCATCATTGTAATGTGCTACATTGCACCCACAGCCGTGTTGACAGTGCAAATTATTTTGGACAAGAACAACAGCAGTCTATGTAATGCAAACGGATTGCAAGCAGCTGATTGGATTTCATCTAACAATCCTTCAGATCCACAGAAACACACGATGAACATCTAGTACGTTTAATCCCTTTGTGTATTTTCTGAATGCTGCTTTCGTAGACCATATGATGGAAAGAGCAGCTTTGTCAGGCTCTCTGGTTGGGCGCAAAGGACATCATTCAATTTTTAAAAAAATTCACATCCAGTCTACTCTTATTGCTTGTTAAAAGGCCTGCCACCCTGTGTGCAAGCAGGCTTATAGCAACCATAGGCTAAGATGCCTTATTTATTCAAATTGAGTGGGCAATGGGAATTGGACCCAAGTAATTTTTTTTTTAACCAAACACAATGAAATCAACATAGTGTTGCCAATGGAGATTTATATGGAATTTGCATTTCCATACTTCTTTTAAAACTTGAGATTTTGGGTGACAGGATTGGCCAAAAAAAATAGTCAGATTTTTCTATTATTGTATAGACAAAGGAAAACAACTTGACTTCGTTGCTCTTTGTTCTTAGTGTTGCTGTTATTGTTTTAATCCAATATTTGAAATGCATGCATCCGTAATTAAATTAAATGGGACAAATCTGTAGCCACCCTCTTTCTTAATAGGGAGCTTGCAATATTTTATCAGGGAAACTACTGCACCAATTTGATAGATAGTTCCTGGATCATATTACAACTCAGTCAACAGATGCGTTGTTAAGGCATGTTGGTGGCACCTTATTCACAAGTATCCTTTCATTTCTGTTAGAATTCAACAAACAAGGTGACAGCAGAACTATAAACGCATACAATATGCATTATACATTTATATAATAAATATTGTTTGAAAATTCTATGATATTTTCCTTCCTTCCTTCCTTCCTTCCTT
>JANHZT010001574.1:184709-196328 GCA_032468215.1 Stegonotus admiraltiensis | reverse complement strand
TGGGTGGTTGGTTGGTAGAGAGTGACAGCACACAAAAGATATTTCTTGACCTTCAACTAGTGCTTCAGATGAGGCCAAACATTGACCACCTCTCTTGGCAGATTATTATCAAGGAGTGGAAAATCAATTCATGATGAAGATTAGAATTCCATTTTGATTAGTTTGTGGGCGGGAATGCTAGGACATTTCACATGTTGGAGAAAATGCACATATCTACCACTGACAGTACAAGGTTGAAGTAGCTTAAGATAATATAATTATGAGATGATTCAATTGGCATTCATGCAGATACTTCAGTTACATCATTATAAATCTAGCCAATGCAATAATTTGACATTTTACTAGGTACAGATGCCCCAGGAATATTAGAAAACAGAAATCTCTGTCATTTAGAAGGCACAATATGTTCTTTTCTTTCTATCTGAAATTAAAACCAGCCCCACAAATTCATGAATTCAGGAGGAGTAATGTATTGATCAATAGAATCTTGTATTTTGGACCAGCTGTGCCCTCTAGATGGCCTACAGTCTTATTTTATAAAACCCAAATTAAAAATCCATTTTAAAGACACAAGGTAGGCCAACAAAATGAAATCATTAGAATCAAGCACAATAATATTACTTTGCCCTAGCCATTTGCTACTCCAGATTCCTCGACATTAAAAAAAGAAAAATATTTCATCATATCTCGAATGACAAAACATGTGAAAAATGCATTTTCTTTATCTCTATCATCTAGAAATGCTACTGTCTTTTTCTGACTGGTGTGCTACTTCTAAGCTTCCTATAAAATCACCAAACATCACTATAGTTTAGGTTGGGTTTATGTCCAAGGTTACCACAGACATGCCTCTATTTAGGGATCTGACTCAGGATAAAACTCTGGTAATGTGTGTCCCAGCTCATTATTTATAGACAATTTCCAAGGTCTCATTGCTGAAATTAGACAATGAAATAGATGAAATTTGACTGTGCAATGTTTCTGTTCAAGCTAGGAAAATAAAATTAGAAGTGGGCATGAAAAGGTTCTGGAATATGAAATATTCATGTTCCCACCCTTAAATCCCTGACAATGAAAAGAAAACATATATATTTAAAATGTCAGCTGATGAGTATTGCTTCTTTCCATCTGATTGGAAAGTTGAGTTGCCCAAGACTCAGAAAGTCTTTTTAAGGCATTGGACAAAGTAGACCACAACCTACTTCTTGGTAAGCTAGGAAAAAAGTAGGGTAGAGTGCATCACCACCAAATGGATTTGTAATTGTACCCAATGAGTAGTCCTTAACAGTACTACATCTATATGGAGGGAAGTAAGCAGTGGGGGTACCACAAGGTTCCGACTTAGGCCCAGTACTCTTCAATATCTTCATAAATGACTTAGATGAGGGAATAAAAGGGGAATTCATCTAATTTGTAGATGATACTAAGCTGGCAGAATAGCCAACACACTAGACGATAGGCTCAAGATCCAGATGGATCTCGACAGACTTGAACACTGGGCCCTATCTAACAAAATGAAATTCAACATAGAAAAAAAGTAAAGTCTTACATTTAGGCAAGAAAAGCCAAAAGTACTTGTACAGATTAAGTGAAACTTGGCTTAATAGCAGTAACTGTGAGAAGGATCTTGAATATGAGCCAGCAGTACGCTGCAGCAGCCAAAAAAAACAATTGTTGCATTAACAGAGGGGTAGAATAAAGATCAGGCGAGGTACTAGTAGTACTCTATAAAGCCTTAGTAAGGTCACACTTGGAATAGTGCATCCAGTTTTGGTCACCACACTATTAAAAAAAGATGTTGAAACTCTAGAAAGAGAAGAGAAGAGTGACAAAGTTTATTAGGGGCCTGGAGGCTAATACATATGAAGAACAGTTGCTGGAAATGGGCATGGCTAGTCTAGTGAAGAGAAGGACCAAGGGTGACATAATAGCAGAATTCCAATATTTGAGGGGCTGTCATAGAGAGGAGGGGACAAACTATTTTCCAAAGCACCCAAAGGCCAGACAAGGAACAATTGATAAAAGCTCATCAAGGAGTGATTCAACCTAGAAATAAGGAGAAATTTTCTGAAAGTGAGAACTATCAACCAATGGAACCGCTTGCCTTTGGAAGTTGTGGGAGCTTCATCACTGGAGGCTTTCAAGAAGAGACTGGACAGCCACTTGTCAGAAATGTTTGAGCAGGGGGTTGGACTAGATGACTACAAGGTCCCTTCTACCTCTGTTATTCTGTTAATTGCATTCTGTTTGAAGGACTGATCAGTCAATATTTTATTTAACGAGAGAGGAAAGAAACAGTTAACACCAGGGTAAGTACAAAGACTCAGCCAGACACTCGCCATTTTCCTTTTTATGGCATTTCTATTTCTATATTTCAGTTATTTATTTATTATTTATTTATCATACGTGCAAGTTTTATGACCAACTGCTCTCTCCAGCATATATTTTCTTTCTTCTTCTTCTTCTTCTTCTTTTTTTGGAGCAAAGGATACGGCCATCATATTATAACAAAGTCATTTTCATACTTGTAAGCTGACATCTCAGTGCCATTCTGACACATTTGCTCAAATGCTAGCCCCAGCTGACTCACTTTCTCTCAGATGAGTGGGTTCAGAACTGCCACTCAAGAGGGACTGATGTTTTCTGGAAAAACATTCTTTATTTCCATGCCTCTTCCTCTCCACCTTGCTCAATTAATTGCTTTCCCCATCTTTTGCCTTTGTTTAACTTGGTGCAGTCTCCCCCTTTCCTTGTGTTTTGATTATTCAGGCATGACCTGAAGCACATTCAAAAAGAAAAAAGAAAAGAAAAAAAACCCCAGAATGGCTTGAAATAAAAACAAATAGGATTGTGGAAACTTAGCACACATAGAAATGTGCAACTATACGTGCAAATCTGTCTTCTTTAGCAATGCAGTGTTTTCTCTGTCATTTCCACTACAGTTAAAAAAAAAAAAACAGACAGAAGCTCAATGTAATCCAGAGAAGTCAAGAAAATGGAAACAATGGGCAATTTAGTTCCTGATTTAGAGCTACCAGTGCAATGAAAGAGAACATAGTCATTGTACAAAGATATTAGTGGTATTGTGCTACAGTTGCAAGCTTATAGAGCCCCTGTACAGGTGATATGATTGGTTGTATAGATTCTGGAGGCCACTGACTTGTGGTCTCCTCTTTAGGAGCATGTCTTGAGTACTTGTGGGTGATCTCAACTATCATAGAGCTGGTCTGCTTGTTGACTCTTCATTCTACCGCAGTCATTGGCTCCCCCTTTCACACAGCTGTCTTCAGTCTGCAATTTTTTCCCTGGCAATCTAGAACAATTCTTTTGACCAATCCCATCGTTTCCAAATTCTGGATAAATTCCAGTATTGTGAATTTAAGCGGGAAAGACTTTTGAATCAAAGAGTTCAATCAAGACTCTTGTTGATGTCGGCTGTTACATAAACGTATGCATTTATAAGCATTCTGTGGTAACTTAGGTACAATTTCTAATTCTATAAAAATAAAAAAATTCAACGTTCTTCAAAGTTAAGCTGTTGAAAGGTAATTATATAACGAAGGGGCCAGTTTACTTGGAAAATGGATTTACCCACTATTTACAACATAGGATGTTTCCATTACAACCTTTATCATGAATAAAAAGGTCAACATTATTAACTGAGATCCAAATGTAGGTATTGAAATTCAAAGTCAAAATATTTTATTTCAGACATTCATCAGGCTGCAATAACAGAGTAGATTAAAGTACATCAAATATGACTAATGATTCAGAATAGGTCTCAGGCCAAAATAAAGGTAAATTATAAAACACAACAAACTTGAATTGTTCTTGGCAAGGTCCTAATGAATCTTGCCAACCATCAAATAATATTTGATACCATCATATGAGACTACATCTCACTGATCAGCTAAAAGATAAATAAGGTTAAAAAAAGGGGGGCAATGCAACCTGAATTCTTCAGGAGATTTTTTTAATTATTATTTTGATTTATATGCCGCTCTTCTCCGGAGACTCAGGGCGGCTTACAATGCGTTAAGCATTGAAATTCAACTCTACATAAACAAGGCTTCCAAAATTTGCCATCATTTAAGTGGGATCAAACAAATCTCAAAGGAGAGCTGATCTCTGAAACTGCTTATTTCAACCAGTGACCAACACTAAAATGCATCACTGTGAAAATATGGAAAAGGAAATCCATCTTTTTTCAAAATGTAATTGTAATTTGTGCAATGAAAGTACTGTAAGATGTCCCTGCCAAACAAAGCTATTCAATAACTTAGTGGATGGAATTAAAATTAAAAAGCCCTTTCTCTACCTCAGAATTAACCGAGTCTTTTAATCAAGGGTGGGCTTCAGATCCTTTAGCAATGGGTTCGCTGCCCAGTTGCTGGGTGGGCGTGGCCATAGTGGCTGTGGCCTAGTCGGCTGCTTGCACCACGGTGGGGGGGGCACTTTTTGCCCTCCTCAGGCTCCGGAGGTTTTCCTCAAGTCTCTGGGAGGGCAAAAACTACTTCCCTCGGGGTCTGGAGGCCCTCCGGAGGCTGGAAACAGGCCCATTTCTGGATTTCCAGAACCTCTGGTAGGCCAGTTTTTGCCCTCCCAGATCCTCCACGTGACCCCTGTGCTTACCTGGAATCAGTGGTGGGTTCCTCCCAGTTTGGCCCGGTTCCGCTGAGCTGGTAGCGGTGATATGATGTCACCAAACCGGTTTTGCCCCCCTGCCCCCCATGTTATTCTTACCTTTTATTTGACCCCACCCCCAATCTATTGCTGCCTCCTGAGTCCCAGCTGATTGGCTAGAAGGAAAAAACTGTTTAAACTCTTGCCGCGGGCTTCAAAGGGCTACCCTACAGCTGATCAGTGTTAAAAGGCAGTGTGGTGGTAGACCGGTGCCTCCAAAAACAAATAAATAGACCAGTGCCTGCAAAAATAAATGAGCAGACCAGTGCCTGCAAAAATAAATGGGTAGACCAGTGCCTCCAAAAAGAAATGGGTAGACCAACCGGTACAGCTCTGCAAGCAGTTAAAAGCCTGGTAGACCAATATCTCTGCTAAATTCTAAAGAATTGTCACATGATAATCAAGCCATGCCCACAAAATAAGCCATGCCCACATAACTGGTAGTAAAAAAAATTAGAACCCACCCCTGGTCCAGGCCAGCCTGCCTGCCTGGGCCTCTCTAAGGGTGAGCCTCCGTCACCCGTCTGAGGCAGCTCGTGCTCCACTTCCCATCACTTATGCCTGCTTCCTCCCCACCCCACAGATTCCCTGAAGGCCTGGGGACTTCTTCCTACTCTGTTGGGTCCTACACTCTTGTCACCGATTGTACACTTATCTTTGGAACATCTCAAGAACTCTGGAGCTCATGTTAGAGGAGGGCAGGCTGCTCCACTTCTCTGTGCCCTTTGGCTGCTCTGAAAATGGCACCCAATTCTGGGATGAAGCTGTGTGGCCTTCGGATGGACTGGTCCTATAATGAGCGCCACAGTTCTTCTAAAGCTAACTGCGTGATAGGGGACTGGGGATGGTGAGGAGGGTGGGATCTGGCAGGATGGAAAACAGGCCCCAAGCCTTCAGGGACCTACGGTGGGGAGAGAAAAGCAGTCCTAGAGACCAGCAGCTGTACTTGATGTGCAGTGGCCATAACTTAAAAACTGGGTTGTAAGTAGCTTCTGGGGGATCCATTTTAACTCTCAATGGTTGCTAAGCAACTGGTTGTAAGTTGAGGACTACCTGTTTACTAATAATACTATCCTTGCTTTCTTTTATCAGTCATCTTACTTCTTTATTTGCAGATACTTGTATTTTAGAAATTTCTCCAGTTCTTTCTCTTTTACACTGCTCTCCAGGTACTGCCATGCCCACTATCCAGACTTTTTTGTCTTTCTTAGCATTAAGTGTTACTGTAAGTCTGGGGTGTTATGTGAGAGGCACTTGTCTGTTTGAATTCTAAAGTTCTTGAGCAATTTAGCTTCTTTGTTGTCTGTGATTTTTCTTTTGCCTTGTCCTACAAGCCTGAACTTTAATTGGACTTTTTATTGGGAATGTGGGCCTTCTCTACCATGATTGAAGAAAACTGCTTTATACTGTATTTGCAAAAAATATGATTGTGGAGAAAGATTTCCAATCTGTGGAAAATCTGGATGGATAAAGAAACTATCAAGTGTAGACATTCACCTGATGTATGAGGAGAGGATCAAGTGATGTAGCAAGCCAACTTAACAGGACCAGAAATCCTAAGAATATTTTGGGCAATTAGAGCCCCTGAACTCAAGGTCCATAGGTTCCCTTCTCTTTGCACACCACCACAAAATCATTTTACCTGCTCATTGCAAGGAGAAGGGGGAAAAACTAAATGTTTACAGAGTTCTCTTAATTTTTACCCCAGTTTATATAGATTAAGTTGGCCTAAACAGATCCACCTCTCTATCCCAGAAGACTTGCAGCCTATGTATATCTATTTGGAAGAAGAAAATACCAAAATCAATGAAAAAGGTTACAAAAGGAAGTATGCTTAGATTTATGCTTGCTAAACTCATTTTTCCAGTATGTTTTTCATGTGGATATCTACATATAGTTATCTATGGAATATGTACATACAAGAGAATGGTTTGTATGTAAAAAATGCATGAGGGATTAATTAATTTTATAAATGGTTTGCTTATTGTGCAGGCAATTAATCTGTCATTAATTCCAATTATATATCTAATCTTCCTTTTAGGGGGGATCATTTTCCATTCAGTGTTGACTTCCTTTTGCATTAATAAATAGTTGCATCATCTGTAACACTGCCCAATTAACCATGTCCTCTGGGTTATTAATTGTAGAACTTTTAAATACTCACAGAAAAAAACTCTAGCTAAATATAATAACTCTGAAAATAATCAAAAAGATCACATTTAATCAGAATTAATAACATCAATTTTGACAAATAGGCAATAGGCAAGATAACGTAGCCTGAAAATAGTCCCTAGAAATATATTATATATATTAATATATTCTAATATATATTAGAAATAGTTGATAAACGTCAGATGAGGCAGACATTTGTAACCCAGCCTATCCTGAAATTAGTCCTGAAAAGTTATATGCAACACCAAAATATAAATTGGGTCTCGATATTTCAAGTCCATTTCTGGTTTAATCCTCCCACAGTTTATAACTTCTTACCTGGAGGAGTGAGGCAGAAAGCAGAAGGGAATCTGTAGGCATCCTGAAAAGATTTCTAGAGTAGAACATGTACAATATTGCCAGTTTAAGTGGCTGAATTTCTATATACCACTAACACTTTCAATGTCACATCCTTTAACTAGGCAAAATGGTGCAGTGTAGGTCAACAATTTATGAAGCAAGATGCTTCAAATAGGCTAACTTTCAGGATCCATGACTCACAAAGGAATGGAATTTAGGGAAGTTGTGGCTGCTTCATTGCTACTGGTTGCTGCTGTGATCACGTGATCTTCATTTTCAATGTTCCAGGACAGTGTCCCAGCCAGCCTTGCAATCCATCTCTCCTTCCTCACCCAGCAGCTGCCACTTACCTGCAGGGCAGGGAGTGGATGGAAGGAGGGGAGGGGAGGGAAGGGAACGGCAGGAACAGGGAGGGAGGAAGACAAGGAAGGAAGGAAGGAAGGAAGGAAGGAAGGAAGGAAGGAAGGAAGGAAGGAAGGAAGGAAGGAAGGAAGGAAGATTTCTGATGCTTCCTGCTAGCTTCCCACAAGGAAATTCAATTTTAGGTTTAGATAAGAACCCCAAATGTGTTTTTCAAAATGCAACTGGATTTTCTTCATTTTCTCTTTGAAAATGTCTCGCTTCTCATCCAAGACACTTCTTCAGTTTTCAATGAGAAGTTAAACATTTAAAAAAAAAACCCAATGAAAGTCCAGTTGCATTTTGAAAAGCACCTTTGGAATAACCATGATCTGGATGATTGAGAATCTCCACAGACATTTAAGTAAGGAAATATTTTTGAAACTATGATCCAATGAGGCACAGATTGTCTAATATCTTCTATTAACCTTGATTAATTTTGACTGGTTTAAATATCCACATTTTAACTTTTCTATTAAAATCCGGCACTGAGGAAAGAAAGTGTGATGTTCTCATCACACTGTGCCTTTGGTATAGCAAAATCACAACTTTATTTCCACTGAAGTAGGTATGCAATATTTTGGCTGTAAATATCCAGATGACCTCTGGATGGCATCAGATGATTAGAGTTTTCTATTATCTCTTTGCTGTGTTTGACTGTTTCTTGATTTTTTACAGATATGCATCTGTAACCCAGTTGAAAATGCCTTGTTTAATGGAGCCTTCTCCAGCCTTGCAAACTGTTGCAAACTTGCAAAATGCAAATGTTATCATTCCTAAGCAATGAAGTCCCATAGTTCTGGAAGACACCAAGTTGGAGAAGATGGGTTTAGCATTTTAACAATTATGTACTGAGTCACAACAAAAATCTGGACTAAGGTTTCCATTTGATGGAAATCCAACCAAAACAAAAAATTGGTTATTTTGTGTCTCTAAACAAGGATAAACCTGTATGGATTGACCAGTCATTTTTACCTGTTCTTCCACATCTGGTACAGTATTCTGCTCCAGCATTATTTTTAGGTAATAATTTTCCTAATGTCTTATGTAGCATTATGGTTATGAATGCAGCAAAGTACATATCCTTTTGAGGATAGTGTAACATTTTTCTTTAAAAAGGTAAGAGAGAAAAATTCATTAGAAGCCATAAACCATGAGCAATATTTAAATTCATATTTTAAAAGGTTCTGGCTAAAATTAAGTATAACCCTACATTTATGCAAAGGTCAATTGTGATTCTAATTACCCTTACGTAAACCAGCCAGTATTTGAACTGTGCAATTATAACTCATATGAATGGACTTTGCCGCCTGCTTTTAAGCTTCTTTATAAACAGAATCAGGATTTTAATTCTACCTTGACAGCTGAGAGGAGCCATAGCAGTGGCAAACCTCGGCATCCCTCACCTCATTTTCCAAAGCAGAATTTATTCTGGTTTAATTAATGCATTCTTTCACTAGAGTCATTTTAATGCAGCAAAGAGCAGCTTTAAAGTTGTGTCTGTCTGTCTGTTGAGGGAAGGTAGAGGAGATTTGACACTCATCTGATTGGCTGAGAATTTTGGGAATTGATGATCTGGTCTGAGAAATAATTTTAAAACATGTGCTTGCTGGATCAGACTGGAGATCTGTATAGTCCAGCATCCCACTGGGGCCAACTAGATGATATTAGGAAAACAGCTAACAAGACATGAGCGTAACAGCACCCTCCCTTTTCTGCTCCCCGGGAACTTTTCCTCAGAGACATCCTGCATTTGGTTCTTCTCGTAATTAATAGTCATTGTGACTTACAACCACTGATGACTTCACCATGAATCTGCCTAATCCTCCCTTTAATCTAGCCAAGCTTAAAGTGATTACTGCTGTTATATCTGAGAAGTCATGCATAGGATTGCACTGTCATTTATCCTTGGACAATCTCCTAAAGTGGGTTAACACTGTAATCTCCAGAGCCCATCCAAACAACATTGATGCGTGAGTCCGAGAAAGAAAAAGTTATGTGCCAGTTTATATACAAAATACTCCTACGTAAATCTGTGGGTTATTCCACGATAGTAATGATGCACTGATTGTTTTCTACCACATATGAATGCAGCAAACTAGTTTTGGCACAGATGGCACACGGCTCTTTTTATCCTTCAACAATTTGTTGGTCCTCTCCAGCACCTACCACCTGAGCGAGTTCACGGCTGAAGTAAAATTTGAACCTACTTCTTTGCATTACAAGTTATGAGCAAAAGTTCTGCAATAATGTTATTAGAAAATCATTCACGTTCAGCATATATAAAAAATGATCACAAAGCTCCTGACTCAGTATTCTGAGTGAACAAAATCCAAGGAGGGTAAATTAAAACCAGCTCTTGATGTGACTGAGAAGAAGAAGCTAGTAAAAGATTGCCAAACATTTTCAGCATAAATATTACCAAAAGACAGAAGGCAATCGGAGTCATATTACATGCAACATATCCCACCCGTCCAGTTGTTTACGATATTATTGGAGAAACAGTCTCAAGAGACAATTATAGTTATCTTTTTAATATCTTTTTTGGCCACTTGATATGGAAATAATTGATTCTAATTCCCTGTATTGTCTAAAATACATAACACAATAGGGAAAAAACCCCTGCCTAAGAACCAGCTCTTTGGCAAATCAAAAGCACCAAAAATATATTGGAGAAAGATGGTTTATTTGACTTGAGAGTTTTATGAAAATATTTTGATAGAATTCTAATGATGTCAAATCAAAATCTTAGGTTCCATGACATATAAGGAAGAAATTTGGTTTTGCAAATCATTGTTTTATCGCCCACTTTCATCCCACAATTCTCCTATTTACAATAACAATTGTTAGATATTGAATCTGCAGAGACCAATACAATATAAGATATAGTAATTCCCTCTATTCTTGGGATATGGGTTTTGTGTGTGCCATGTGAGCCGGTCAACGTAAGTTACAACCTGAAAGCATTAGTAGTCAGTTTATCAATTTACACCTGGAATCTACAGTTGGGAAAAAAATCTATTTTCTTAGATCCATTTTTTTTTGTCTAAAACACATTTTTACTTTTTTATGTTATCAATTTGAAGACATTTGTTTATATTAGCAACTGTAAGAAATTGTATAATCTGAAACATCAGCCTCTTGTTCCAATTTTTTATTAGTGAATAGATTATGAAAAATATATAAGGTGACCTTTCCCATTAAAACCTAACTGTAATTTTTGAATAACATTATTTGCATTTTTTTTTCAAAATTTGATGATGCTCCCAAAAGCAACTTGGTCCATGAAAATTATGTATTCATTAAAGCTTTCAAACATCACTGAAGAATGCAAGTCAGGAGTCTAGTAAGTTCATATTTTCAGCTATTTTTTGGCAGTTGTGGTGTTATGTTTCTATTTCAAATGAAGGCATTTGTTACCACTGTTGGGTAACTGTATGCTAAAAGTGTGATGAAGGAAAACCATTAAGGATTGCCCATCAATGGCAGGCTTAAATGAGGTGGGACCAAGGGTGAAATCCAGAAGGTTCTGACAGGTTCTGGAGAACGGTAGCGGAAATTTTGAGTACCGTATTTTTCGGTGTATAAGACGCAGCTTAATTTTGGGGGAGGAAAACAAGGAAAAAAGTATTTTACCTCTGCCTACCAGCATTTAAGGTGGCGCCACCCTCCTCCTCCTCCTGCAAGAGAGAGGTGCAGGGACTACTTGCTTTCCCCCAAAGAGACCCCTCGCATGCTCTGGGGGGAGGGACAGAGAACAGTCTGAGGTACAAACCTCTTTGGGATGGTCGGGGGGGGGGAATCTGCCCGGCAGCTTCGGGAAACAAGGTGGGTGCCACGATTTGCGGCTGGTCACCCCTCTGGTCGCGCTGACTTCACTGTCCAGCAATGTGAGGAGCCACCGCTGCCACTGCCTAAGCCCTCTCTGAGCCCAGGAGCCAAGCCGAGCTGAATGGGAGCCCCTAAAGGGAAACGTTCCTCCTTTCCAGCCATCGCTGCCCAGATTCCCCAATGCAATTCTCAAGA
>JANHZT010001574.1:123245-134468 GCA_032468215.1 Stegonotus admiraltiensis | reverse complement strand
ATTAAAACCATTATTAAAATTATTAAAATCCCCCTAAATTTAAAACCAATTAAACTCAACCCAATTAAAAAATCAGGACAGCCCGGCTTGTTGAAATAAAAAGGTCTTAAGGGCCTGGCAGAAGGTGCGCAAGTCCGGGATCCTCCAGACCTCCGGGGTCAGCTCGTTCCAGAGGGCAGGTGCCCCCACAGAGAAGGCCCTCCCCCTGGGGATCACCAGTCGACACTGTCTGACTGACAGCACCCTGAGGAGCCCTTCTCTGTGGGAGTGTACTGGCCACTGGGAGGCTATTGGTAGCAGAAGGCGGTCCCGTAAGTACCCAGGTCCTAAGCCATGGAGTGCTTTAAAGGTGGTATTGGTTATACCACTGAAGCGCACCTGGAAGACCATCGGAAGCCAGTGCAGCTCGCGCAGGAGGGGATGCTGTTGAAATGCACTATTGAATGCTGCCTTATTTGTGACAGTGGAATTTGTTATAGGTGATTAGCTTTTTCTTCTGGCTCTTATCTCCTTTCTTTTCAGCATTTTTATCAGCCATCTCCCTCTCCCCATTTGGATGTTCTCCAACTTAATAATAATATAAAATGTTAGAAGTAATAAATAAAATAAATATAAAATAATATGAAACACACATAAAGACACCAGGCTAGAAATTGTCTCAGAGTGGAGACAGGAAGATGGTTGGCTGTACAACTAGCTTGATCCTAGAATCAAAAAGCTGAAACTGACTACCCTGTTTCCCTGAAAATAAGACTGGATCATATATTAATTTTTGCTCCAAAAGACGCATTAGGGCTTATTTTCTGGTTAGGTCTTATTTTTGGGGACATATAGTACTAAAATGCATCGGTCTGGCTGACGATCTTAACTGGGGCTTATTTTGGGGAGTAGGGCTTATATTACGAGCATCCAGAAAAATCATGCTAGGGCTTATTTTCTGGTTGGGTCTTATTTTCAGGGAAACACGGTAGCTACTGGGCAACCCCACTCTTTGTTCAGAGAAGGAAAGGAAAATCATTGAGTTTAACAAATGCAGGGAAAGTGACAAATAAGCACCAAAATCCATTTCAACATCTTTGTTTATTCTCTTGCTTATCTTTCTCTCTCTGTGGCACTTATTCTCACCACATTGTAGTGTCTCTCCGGGCACCACAATGAGGACAAACAGAGCAGCTGCATTTTAAGGTAAAGATACATTTCATAATACTGTTAAAGTGAAGAAATAAAAAAAAGCCTCCTTTCCTTTCTTAAGTAAAATAGTGGAAGTCTGCTGTCTTCTCTTCTACTTTCTGGGAAGTTGATGTCACAAACAAGGAGTAAGGAGGTGATGGGTATGGGAATTCAGGAAACAAATTACTAATGAAGAGGGTACCATGAAAACTATATGGCATCCAGAAGCAAGTGAGAAAGCACCTCCCAACACACCCAAAACACACTTCTGATTATACCCACAGTAGGTTAGTTGAGTCTACCTCCAAGGTAGTTGGTGGTGAACATAACAGTGTGTGAGCTGCACTGGCTCCCGGTGGTCTTCCAGGTGCGATTCAAGGTGTTGGTTGCCACCTTTAAAGCGCTCCATGGCTTAGGACCCGGGTACTTACGAGACCGCCTTCTGCCATCAATATCCTCCCATCGACCAATACGCTCCCACAGAGAGGGTCTCCTCAGGGTGCCATCAGTTAGACAGTGTCGACTGGCAAACCCCAGGGGGTGAGCCTTCTCTGTGGGGGCACCTGCCCTTTGGAATGAGCTGCCCCTGGAGATTCATAGAATTCCTGACCTTCGTACCTTTTGCCGTGCCCTCAAAACACTATTATTCCATCAAGCAGGGAGGGCCTAAATATTATTTTAATGGGTTATTTTTTTTAGTTTTATTGGCCAATTACTTAATGCTTTTAAAGTGTTTTTATCTTTTTTATGTGATGAGGTTTTATCTTGGCTGTACACCGCCCTGAGTCCTTCAGGAGAAGGGTGGTATAGAAATCTGAAAAATAAATAAATAAACAGATGTTCTACATCTGAGGTTATTATTGGATAGTATCAGAATGAGAAGAGGTGACTGTGTTATACCAGTACTGTTGCTTTCTCACTCAGTGATGGGGACAGGATTAGGGCAACACTATGAGCATAATGTTAGAACCTCACTTTTTCAGGTCACAGTTGCGTCACATATTTTCTGAATATTTACCTGTGAATTTTAAAATTATCTGAAGCTCTGCATCATCCAGTAATACATATCCTGACTTGCTGAATTGATTGAGTTTAATGAGTCATTTTATTAAACAGAGCCCTGGTGGTGCAGGGCTCTTAGAATGCAGTATTGCAGGCTAACTCTGCCCACAGCTGGAGTTCGATCCTGATGGGGCTCAAGAGTGACTCAGCCTTCCATACTTCTGAGGTTGGTAAAATGAGGACCCAATTGGTCCTCATTTTGTTGGGGGCAATATGCTAATAATGCTGACATTGTAAACCACTGAAAGAGTGCTGTAAAGCACTATGAAAAGATATATAAGTGTTATTGCAATTGCTAAGAGCCTGGATACTAAGGCAATCACTTATTTACAATCTAGACCAATTCCAGTTGAGAATCTTTCTGATGAAAGGAAGGGAAAGAGGATTTATAAGGAGCTACTTCTCCCTCTGCAACTGCCTTATGTGATTTCAAAGCCTACCCAGCCTTCATGGGAAAATATTCAGGAAGGAACATATTCATGTTCCCTTCTCTGCTGATACAGGTATCCTGTGGGTGGAACACTACTCAGGGGATGCTCCTGCCAATAGAACCTGATGCCCCCAATGGTTTCCTCAAAGTGCCATTGTTAATCTATTAATATGGGAGTGCAGTTGAGAATTAGGCTTTCTTAGATTAGAGACGTCAACAACCAATAGTTCCTAGGCTTCAAAGCTGAGAAGCAGAAGACAAAAACTGCTAAACCTTAGAAAGATTAGAGAAAAGAATGCTAAAATTTTACCTGCAATGAGTAAAAAGAAGGAATGCATTGTTTTAGTCACTTCTTCCTCACATACAACAAAGATTTTTTTTTAATCTAAGTATGCCTTAGTTGTATATTGGAGGGCATTAGGTGAGATATTGAGCCTAGAATCCAGCCAAACCATCCAAAGTTGAACATGCATGAAATTCTGCTGAGATGTTGCCAAGGAGCTTGACAATTAAGTAGATAAGAAAGTGAGTAAACTGTGTTTCTGAATTTACATTCCAATAATAAATTGAGCTCTTCAGGATAGGAATTAACATAAAGTAGGGAAGATTATATATTTGGGAATAATCCTTAGGCTTGTCATTGCCTTTCCTTTTAATATTCAGATCTATTGAACTTTCAATTTTTTTTCAAAGTATTGTATTTCTTGACTAGAGAGCCTGAGATTTGATTGGGGTGTTAAAATTAGGACTTGGGTATTATCTAGGTTCCAATTACTAGCTGGTAATTTTTATCACTTCCAAGTGCCACTGATTTTTGTATTAATATGTCCTATTTTCCCACAAGCTTGGCTGTTAATGAAAACTTTCCAACTTGTTCTCTCCCAAATTAGGAGCAATTTCAAAGAGATAGAGAGACATGGCTTAGGCATTAATTACATTCCCTAACATTATGGTGGGTTTATGAGCAACCCTATAAATCCCCAGCTGCTGAGTTTAAACTAAAATCAATCTGAACTGAAGAGCTATCTCCTTCTGCTTCACTGCAGGCCAATAACTGTACATTTCTTTTAGTTGAAGAAACACTGGCAAGAATACAAACTATATATGGGGATGTCACTAGGAAAACTGTACCAATTTCCAGAGCTCAAAAAAACATAAATTCCTTCTCCCCCGATTTCACCATTATTTCATTAATCATTATATATTTTAAAAAGTCAAGAACACAAGATTTAAATGGAGAAATAAATCCAGTTAAGACAAAGTTCAGCAGATTAACATTCCTGGCAAGAAAAGAATTCAAATTTAAAGAAACAATTTTAGAATGAAATAGGATATTAGCTTAAATAAACCTAGTTATTGAACATGAATCTGACATGTAATTTTTTATATGAACTGAGAAATAAGCACACTAAATAAGTGGATATAATAATGGAATAAACAACTTGGCTGGTTCAGATAGATTTTGATTATTGTTTAGCAATTCCTACATTACTTAAAGATGGTTAAAATCTCAAAATTAATGAACGTAATTAGTACTGATTAGGTCACATTAGTAGAAGAGCAGATTACTGATTTTAACCAGAGGTATCTACAATTGTCTCTGTGTTGATGCCAAAATAACAACATGCATACAATGACACCATCGTGTAAGTGCTGCCACTGCATGTCTGTATCCCAGCCTCTGATCGAAATCATGGCATTTGTGAGATGTCTTTGTCACACGTCATTTGCTTCTGTTCATTTCCTTCTTCCCTTCCCAATGCTCAGTGTTTTAACCAGGCAGGACAATCAGGAGGAATGTTTTGATTTATTTAGTTAGATAAGCTCAAAAAGCAACATTAGAATGAATAGATCAACTATCTAGCTGGTGTTATTGCAGTTGGTTTGGGTGGATTGTAGAAAAGATGCCTCCCAAACATCATGATATGCTTTTTAAAAAAGAGTCATTAAGATTTTGAAAGTTTTTTATGTGTTCCCAGGATAGTATTTTACATTCAGAGGCTCTTTCTTTGGAAATATAATCCTATATCAGCACTGGCACATTATAATACACATGTGTTGGTTTACATTGTTTTTTGTAAGTATACAGAATATACAACAAACGGTAAGCAACATTTACTAGTCATTTGGAATATTCAATAACTTAGAATAATTAGTCAGGTATTAATTTAGCATGATCATAGGTTCTTGGATTTTGGTAAGGCATGAAGGAAACAAAGACGTATTAGACTGGTTCAAAGGTTAGATAGACTGATATGGATTGTGTCATAAATGTATATTATATTAAGTTAGCAACATGATGCACATCTAATACACAAAAGGCATTCCAAAACAATAGTTTAAAACAGGGGTGTCAAACTCAAGGCCTGTGGGCAGGATGCAGCCCACAGGGTGCTTAGACCTGGCCTGCGCGGCCACCCTGGAAACAGCAAAGGTCCGGCCCATGGTGCCTCTGCCAGCGAAAATGGAGCTCAGGGGGGCACGTATGGACCTTACAAGCTCTATTTTTGTCTGCAATGGCCTCCTGCAGCCATCTGCCAACGAAAACGGAGCATCCGCAAGTGCGGAGGCCTTAAAGATGGGATCTTTCTGTTAGGATGTGTGTGTGTGTTGTAAGAGAAGCAAGAAATTGAGAGAGAATGAAGCTTTTTGCAAGGGATCTCCTGCCTTTTCATTTCTATGACACACATTAACCGCAACACAGGAGTTCCAAGAGAATTGTCTTGTTCCCTTGTCTCTGGGAGCCCATGTAGGGCTCTTTAATTGCCACATTTTCAAACCAATCTAATGGTAAGGATGTCTTAGTAATTACCTTAATGAGATAACACCTTCCTTTCCCTCAACCTACTCATTATCACGCTTCTTGTTCAAATTCCAGCTACAAAGAACTATACATGTAAGGGTAAAAAAGAAAAAAAGAAAGGAAGGAAGGAAGGAAGGAAGGAAGGAAGGAAGGAAGGAAGGAAGGAAGGAAGGAAGGATAGGAGGAGGAGTTTGAAACTTGGTTTTTGGTCTCATCCTGCAATTTAATTGATGTATATTTCCAATTTAAGGGGAGGGGAAAGACATCCTCTCCTATCAAAGAAACGTTTGAAAAGAGTAAGCCTAAACATCTGGGCACCCTTAATTATTCGTGGTTGGCTTCCTTAGTTTGACCTGTAGTGATGCAAAGGTGCCAAAGTGATGAATTTTAAGATGTTGGGCTGTGAAGACGTGCAGCTGCAACACTGATGGATTTATGAAGGGATGGTAACAAGGTTAGCTGCATGTGAAGTGTGAATTAAGATTTTTGCAAAGCGACTGTGATTGCAGACAGGCATAATGTTGTACCCTTGCATGAAATCTTGCTATTATTGTAGAGTGGTCAGACAGGGTGTGAAATGACTTATTACTTTACTTTTGTTCTTTAATGAAGTTGGCTGCTGTTGTGGAGGAACGGCAGGTAAGACGCTAGAGTGAACGCTCAGAAGCTAAATGGTAAGCAACCACTGATTAAATAATTTGGTACCTAGTCTCCCTTCCAATATATTGACTTTAAAGTAAAATTCAGTTTTCTATTGACCTATCTACCTCATATTAACTTCATATTAAGTCTTCTCCCTTAGGTATTAATATGAGAAATGTTCTTTTTCTTTTCACCTTTAATGATCTAATTTTGGAGAATACAAATGCAAGGATGACCTGTTGTATAACAGTGGTTGGAAGCCCAGACATTTTTGTTGGGGTGCAAATCATGAAAACTGCATCATATGATATGTCAAAGCAAACTCCTATCCTTATGTACTTGTATTCAACATTGAAGTGCATCTATGAAAGCTTGCATTGTGACCTCAGGATGTACATTTCATTATTTTAGCATTCTGGTTAGGGACAGATGCCTTTTGTTGGAAGGGAGCAGGATAAGAGCCCAAAATCAGGCAGTGACACAGTGGCTGTCTCCTCTGTCAATGGACTTCCAGTAACATTTAATGATTAGCAATGCAAAGTATATTTATGTACTCAGTTGAAGCCCTATTGACTTTATTGGAGCTTACAGTATTTGCTCTACTTACTCTGGTCTGGCCTAGCAGTTAAGGCAGGCCCCAAGCTAGAAACCAACAGGCTGTGAGTTCCAGTCCTACTTAGGCATGAAAGTTGGCTGGATGAGTTTGGGCCAGTTGTTCTCCCTCTCAGCCCAGTCTACCTCACAAGGGGGTTGTTGTGAGGAAAATAGAGGAGGAAGGAGTAATAGATATGTTTAGCACCTTGAGGTATTGATAAAAAATGATAAAGGTGGGAAAATAAATAAACAAACAAATCAACCAACCAACCAACCAACCAACCAACCAACAAATAGATTTGAAGTTGATTATTTCTTGTAGTACATCAGCATGTTATTTCCCTTGTTACACCATTTCAGGTAGGCTTTGTGATTCACAGTGATTTGCATAAAATAATGCCATATGTCTCACCACATAATGGGAATCTTTTAATTTACTGCACTTATTTGTGTGTAGAGTTTTAGCTGGCAGCATAATCCCACTGAATCTCAGAAGTTCATTGATCTGCAGAGTATCTGCAGGCCATTATGTATTTCTTTCATTGTCTCACACACACACACACACACACACACACACACACACACCCCACCACCCAGGAAAAAGTGAGGGGAGGCTGGCTGCTTAGCATACATTTATCACTTGCTTTGCACATGGGCATATTGAAGTATTAATCACCATTTATGATTCAATAAGATACATTATTTTTATGAATATTCACAGCAAGGTAGGATGAATCTCTCTGGATCCCATCATGAACAAAAGGAATCTAAGCCAACCAATCTGAGGATGCTTCTGCCTGGAACCCTGTGATATAGTTGTTTCCTGCCCTTTGTTGATGACATTCTTTATTTAGTGCAGACAATACACAAATTAAATTATGACACCTTGTCAAAACTGAATTCGGATTCATGGATACTACTGTACACTGGAAAGAAAAAGATCCACATCCAAATCATGTTTGTCTATATGGGGAATTCCGTTCATAAGATGTTCTGCTGGCAGACACAGGGTTCCTTATTGCATATTTTTCATCTTGTACTACTCAACAATCTGCTCCAAAATTTGAGGCTGCCACAGGAACAATATGGCAACTGACACTAAAGTGACTCAGCAGAAAACACTATTTTGATCAAATTCTAAAAGGCCTTTTTGCATCTTGTATAATGCATAATAATAAAAAAAAACCCTACCAATGACCCTCCTTTATCCACATAGCCTCTGAGACTGAGGCAATAAGGTAACCCATCAAAGTCAATCAAAGGTTAATTCGCACACCAAATATAAGCTTAGTGGTCAATCCTCCTCCTTGCATTGCAAGGTAGTTGTATTAATATGGAATTAAAGTATTATCTGTGTTAACTTCTGTCATACAATCTTTGGTACATATTGGGAGTCCCATTGCAGTTTGAGGATAACTAATCTCTTAAAATATTCTCTATAGATTCATTATAACATTTTATAATGTGATTGGGAATAACCAGCAACAGCATATTTGGTTCAAAAATTTTTTCTATAAGGGTCATATTACCATTATATTGGGAAAGCAAAAATTAACATTTCTATGGGATGACTTTAGTTTCTAAACAGTCTTTCAACCTAAGGACCGTGTTTCCCCAAAAATAAGACCCTGTCTTATACTTTTTTGAACCCTGAAATAAACGCTTGGCCTTATTGCCATGCGCTCAAAAGCCCAATTGGGCTTATTATCAGGGGATGTCTTATTTTGGGGGAAACAGGGGAGATAATATTGGAGAGTTCCATGTATGTATATATGTCCATGTAAGATTTCTTTGGAGGAAGGGCACATTATAAATAGGATCAATAAAATAACAATAGATCTGATTACATCTCCTCCAGGGATTCCTCATGAAAGTGGTTATGACTTTTAAAGAAGCCTTTCAAAATAAAGAACATGTGTTTATTTTGGTCAATAAGTATTCTTACTGTAAAAATAATCAGTATATGAGAACTAGTTTGATCTAGCAGTGAAGGCACTAGGCTAAGAAACCAAGAGGCTGTGAATTCTAGTTCTATCCTAGGCATGAAAATTAACTGGCTGACTGGGCAAGTCCCTCTATCTCAGCCCAACTCACCTCACAAGCTTGTTGTTGTGAGTAAAAGAGGAGGAGGAAGAATTATTAGATAAGTTTGCCGCCTTCAGTTGTTCATAAAAATAATAAGGGTGGAATATAAATAAAATAACATAAATAATAAATAAATCCTCAGGAATTGTAAGGAGATTCAGCAATTGTCCTTTTCTTTTTAAAATAGTAACATTGGCACAGAGCAGATGAATCGAGACAAAGAAATGATCACTCTGGAAGTTGTGCGCTGCTTTGCCTTGATTCACAGCAGTCCAGGATTCTGCCTTTGCATTTCCTCGCAGCCTGCCTGCCTTCGGCTGCTGGCTATTTGAGAAGCTTCCTTTGTATCTGGCAAAAAGCACTGGTGCGAATGCAATGCAAAGTGTGAGCAGCAAATCTCTGCTTCTTCCATGGAGACTAAGCTCATTATGCTGCAGCCTTCTAAAACATGCCTAACCCCACCAATCCAAGCGCTGGATCTCAAAAGTGCTGAAGAGCATGGACACCCCAATTAGCACTTCCAATGTACTGTTGACATTTCTTGAGGTTGGCCCAACAGGAATAATTAGTTCTGATATATAACATGGAATCATTTTTTTTTAAAAAAAAAGAATAACAAAACAAAACAAAAAGCAGCAGGAACGCTTGGGTGAAAGCCTAGCTTTAGTCTTGCACCTGCTAATGTGGAACCTTATTCTGTTCTTATTGTGTGCTCTGTTGAGGCATAATATTATTAGTGAACTGTGAGACCTATCAACTCTTGATTTATCTTATTTAACCGATAATGGAAAGGATACGATTGAGTTAAATTTGAGGACTAGGTTAGGCCTCAAATTTAATTTCTTGGAGGTTTTTTTTAATGCCCACGACATATCTTCAGCCTTGGAGGGTGTTTCAGGTATTTCTGCTAATTATTATAAAGAAAGGAAGCTTTTCAAAATCTCTTTACATTTAGCAAAGCAGGGCAACAGTTCAGCATCCCCTGTAGTAGCTTGCACAAGGTGGTATCAATGGTGGTATTCAGCCAGTTCTATCCGGTTCTGGCAAACCAGTAGCGGCAGCTGAGGGAGGCTTTGCCCACCCGCCCAGATGTCATCACATCCCATTTTTGATGCTTTGCACATGCATGGAGGTGGCTCACATTTGCAGACTGGTAGCGAAGGTAAGTGAATACCACCCCTGGGTGATATATATAGGAACAGCCATCTTTAAACTGGTGCCCTTCTGAGCCAGCATACTGGCAGGAGATTCTGGAATTCTAATCCCAAAATATTGGGAAGACAACAGATGGGAGAATGTTTAACAATGTAATAGAAAACCAATAGGATGCTCTGGGTTATTGATTGTGTTCAATTTCCAATAATGTGAAAATAAATTGAATTATGAAAACTCATAAATTTTGTTTGTTTCTTTAAAAAAATCAATGTCCTAATAAGTTATCGTGTACAAAATTGATTGATTTAACTGAATTAATGGGAAGGAATTGACTTTTATATATATAGTAGGAAAGTTGCTGAATTGATCTACTTTAGAATTAAATCAGTGTGATTCTTCCAATCAAAGCATCAAATCATATTTAATTTTATAAATATTTTAACTATTGAATCAGATCAAATCAATAATTCACATCAGATGAGAGACAGTCCAAACATTCATATTATCTTGTTTTGATCTCATACACACTACTGGCTGCTGTCACATTCCAAAGATCTCTAGTGCTTTGTAAAAGCTCCTTTTTCATTTTTTCTTTGTAATCATCACCAAAATTCCGTAGCTCTTTTGTCAGTATATGAAGAATAAAACTCCTATATTTTGGAATGGATGATTCACTTGGAAGACTTTTATTCTTCATTCAAATCTCTTATCTGTTTCTATCACATTTGGAAAGACCGTCTATCTGCTTGAAGGCATTGCTAATTGTCTCACACAGTATTGGCATTTGGATTGTAATTTTCATTCCTTTGGTTTTACCCAATATACTTTTGGACGTAATATTTTTTTCCAGTAAAATTGTCTTATACTGTAGTTTTCTGGATAGCCAGTTTTAGGAACTATGTAGAGTACGAAGATACTGAGAGTCTAAAGAGAAATCTAGGTATTAGGTTAACTTAGTTCCTGTTGAATGTGTTAAACCTCTGTAAGTTGAGATGGAAAGCAAAAGCAGAAGAGTGTTTTTATTAGAAGAATTTTACTGCTAAACTATTGATAGGAGAGGAGAAAGAACAAAAGAATGAAAAGAAGTAAGGTTGTCTGCAAGGTATGATCAATCATGGCCATCATGACATAATTGAAGGACTATTTTTTTTTATGCAGAGTAAGAGCCTTGGTGGCGCAGCGGACTAAACTGCTGTTAAAGTAGCATTTAGCTGCCAGCTGCCTGTAATTACTGCGAGTTCAATTCTCACCAGGCTCAAGGTTGACTCAGCCTTCCATCCTT
>JANHZT010001574.1:95353-106410 GCA_032468215.1 Stegonotus admiraltiensis | reverse complement strand
GGAGAAGGACGGTATATAAATAAAATTATTATTATTATTATTATTATTATTATTATTATTATTATTATTATTATTATATACAGTATAAGAACATCATTTTGAATAGAAAAATCCTGATGTTATGTGCTACCACCAGTATTATCTGGTAAAATTATTTGATTTTCTTCCCATAGTACAATAACATCTAGGAACTAGAGATATTAAAATGCACATACATCAGTAAGGAAAAAGAAGAAAGAAATGTACATGAAGTGTGAACTGCCAAGTATGGGGGTGTGTTTCATACATGCCTGGTCCTTTGCCCAGATTTTAGACTGACAGATGTGATGGGTAAGAAGCAGAGGATGGTAGGGGTCAGTTTTGTTTCAAAATTCTCAAATGTACCCCACTGCACACAGCCTGAGCAAGATTATGCCCACAGGATGGTTCTGGCATTTTGAAAAGCATCACAAAACATGATGTAATAGAATGAGAAAAAGCCAGGTTCCCTCTGACCTCTGATCTGGTAAAGTCTTCTTAATTTCAATAGGGTCCAAACTGAACTAAAGGTTGTTTATTAAACTTAATGGCTCTAAAGTAAATTTTACAAGAGCTTATTCCCAAATTAGTCCACGCAGAAGTCCACCACATAGTTTCATTAGGTTAGCAAGAACCAATTGTTATGAACTATATCTGAACAGAGATGAAGTGCACTGAGATCTAATATGTTGTCAGCACCTTGTCACTCAGAATCTCCTGAGTATCTTAATCCCAGTGTAGATTAAGTGGTAATTTTTGGCACAGCTAAGGCTGCCCACATAGCTCCTATGGCTATTATGGCTGCTGTCATCATGCCGGCACCTTCTTCTTCCTCCTTTAGGGATTTCCTACAGCCACTGCAATTGGAAGACTCAGCACTGGTTATGCTGCTGCTTGCAGTGGCTGCTGCTCCCTTTTTCCTTACAACCTGTTTCTAGTGCTGACATTTCCTGCAAGGCTTCGGTTGCAGTCATGGCCATAGTTGACTTTTCAGGCATCAACTGCTTTTTTGCATCTGGACCACCCAGCCATGCAGGAGTAGATAGCTGAGAAGCTATTGCTATTCGTATTGCAGCTTCCAGTTTGGAACCTCCAGGGCTACTGTGCCTCTTTCAACCAGCTCAACCACTTTGAGGCTGAAGAGATAGAAAGCAAACCAGTTCTTGCCTAATTTGGGGAACATCCTGGATTCCACATTTGTCAACATCTGGATTTTGTTTCTTTCACTTTAATTCTATCTCTTCAGCCATACCCTTACCTCATGTATGAGTTGTGGATGTCTTTCCGTCGTTGTGGTGATGCAGTGGTTAGAATGCAGTACTGCAGGCTACTTCTGCTGACTGCCAGCTGCCAGCAGTTCATCAGTTTGAGTCTCACCGGCTCAAGGTTGAGTCAGCCTTCCATCCTTCTGAGGTCAGTGAAACGAAGACACAGATTGCTGGGGGCAATATGCTGACTCAGCCCTTAGAGAGGGCTGTAAAGCACTGTGACGCGGTATATAAGTCTAAGTGCTATTGCTATTGTCCAGACTCGTTGGCTGACTGTATGGGGAGGAGTCCCCCATAATATTTGTTTTTTAAACATGGGAAACCAGGAAAGATGGAGACTATTGAGGAGGTGGATTTATAGTGCAAAGCAGCCCATCCTCACACTTTGTAACAAAATACAAATATACCACATTCTCAGATGCAAAGAATCAGGACCGTATGTTAAGTTCTAGTTAAGCTGATTTATTGCTCATACCTACACACATGAATTGATCACCTGTCAGCATTAAATTGGTGCTACTGTGTTTCCCCGAAAATAAGACCAAGTCTTATTTTCTTTTGGAGCCCAAAATAAGCACTAGGGCTTATTTCGGGTGGTGTTACATTTTTTCCCCATGTATGGGAGGCCCACTTCTTCTCCTTGCTCATGGTGGGGCAGGAGGCTTCACAGTAGGTTAGTGCTGCTGCTGCTGTGAGGCGGGAGGGTGGAGGGTGGAACTGCCCCACACACCCTGCATTGGCTTACCTCAGGTCCCCCACAGCCAGGCCTCCTCACTGACTGAAGTGGTGTTCTTGACTGAGAAGTGATTTCAGGGCAAACAAAGGAACAAATGACAATATCTTGCCTGATTGAAGACCACTTTTTTGTAAAGTCTGTATGCTGCAATTATTCAAAGATTTACATACAGTTTTTTTTTTCATATTGGTTTGACAGATCCCATAAAACTCACACCATGTAATCAACCCTTCCCCTTCCAGCAAATCCATTCCTTGCTAATCATTCACCATAGCAGAAACAAAAATAAGTTCCCAAGTCATTATATTTACCTAGCTAGAATTATGGCTCTTTCTCCTAGGGTCATGCCCTTCCCCCATCAAAAAAAAAAATCATTTCAAGGCTGATAGAGTAAGCATTTCTCTTTGGAGCGTCATTTTTCTTTTTTTTGTAAGGGAAAATGATTGCATTTGTCAGGAGCTCTCTCTACAAAGTCTTCCTTAGAAGCTATCCATCAAGGCCTCCTGATGGCTTGTTATGTTTCTGGCACCATAACTGCTGCCTTTTGGGAAGAAAGGAGAAATTAGAAATCATTTGCCATAAAAGCCTCTCCCCCCACACTCTTCTTTGTTTCATAAGAGCTGTTGTCTTTTACTGACCCCTTTTGAAAGTTGAAGTTTTGTATGAGAGAGGGGAGGAGGGATGCCCCTCTTGAAAGAAGGAACGCTGCCTTGTCTTTAATCTAAGGGCAGAATAAGAACCTTAGTAACTGTCTCTAGTACCACTTTAATCAACTTGATGTAGCCCGCTAGGCTATAGGCTTTCTGAGAGTACAAAGAGACACTCCAGTGCGAGGCCTGGAATGGTTACTTTCTCAGGACTTTTGACTAGAAAAGAAATCTCTACGAGATAAGAGATCAGGTCCAGGAGGAGCTGGCGCACAGTGCATTGAGAGTGCCTGGAAATGATGCTGTGATGTTGGGTCAGGTGACGTTCACTGGCAAAAGCCAGCTGGTCTCTTCATTGAGCTTAATTTCCTTTATCAGGTGGTTGTGCAAAAAGAAGGATACTGGGATGGACCTTTTTGGAGTTCAAAGAGGTTTTGTTTTTGTTTTTGTTTTTTAAAAAAGCAAACCTCTTTATTCTAAAGGTTGTGGAGACACAGAACTTAAAATATATATCACTGTCACTTTCATTTCATCCTTCTGAAAAATCAAAGGCATGGGAGAAGAGAAAAAAGGTGTGTTTTTTTAAATTTTACTTTGCCAATGAGTCTGCCTGTTTGAAATAGCATTGTGTTTGTGGATATGGTTTCCTAATATTGCTTTTGAGAAGGATAGATAGATAGATAGATAGATAGATAGATAGATAGATAGATGATACGAGATGTAGACAGACAGACACACACATGCACGCATACAAACATACAAAAGTTTTAAAAGCTCACATAACATATAAAGGAGTACAGTTTATTTTTTTTCCCCCACTGCCTTCTACCAGAATTAGGATCACACTGTGAAACGTATTTCTGAGGTCTTTTTTTCAAATGCTTTATAAACTAAAGGACCTGAAAATATCTATTGATTGAACATTGATTTTGAACAGAGATCATCAACCATTTGAGGACATCTTCAGAATTTGCACAGGTTCTCGCAGAAAGTTGTTGCCACAAAAGTGGCCCCACTAGCTTCCAGGATATACTTTACCGTTCACCCTTTGATTATTTAGGTTAGAAGAATATGCTTCCAGACTGTGACTTTCTCTCATTTGAATTTTCTAAGAATTATTCTGGAATATATATGGGATTTATAAGCATTTTTTGGAAATAAAGATATTATTTGAAGATGAATGTTTTGCTAGAATCAGATAAATAGATTAAATTAATGAGGGCATAGATCCAGGCACGTGTTAAGTGAACTTCACTGGTTTACTGGTGTCACTGTTTACAATCCAACATACAAATACACAAACAGTAGGTATTGGTATAAGTCTGCATAGAATTGTATCCTAAGAGAACTTCATGAAGCAATTTCCATAGATTTTATATAATATTTGGCTGCAAGGCTGCATAGTATACAGGGTTCCTTAAATACATGTAGCCAATTCAGTTTAAGTCACCTGAGAAGAAGCAGGATAGCAGCTTACACATTTTTCAACATCTGCCTTCCTTTTCTCTAAACTTTATATTTTCTAGAGGTTTGGTTTGGGCACACAAGACAAGCAACTGTGTGAGTAGGCCACACAGATCAGTCCTAAATGAATGGAGATTTTCTAAAATACGGTTTTGCTGCATGAAACGAGTGAGCTGATTAAAGTTTAATAACTCCTAAAGAATGAAACCACCATCTTGCTAGAGTTATCTTTTAAAACTCAGATCCGTATAGCAATTAGGGATCTAGCAAGCTGTGTTATCATCAGCCAAGCCATTGGTCAAACACAGCTGAAGCGAGCAATAGCATTTGGCTGACCTTCTCTGGCCTTGGAATATTGGTAGGATGAATGTGGTTAGGGTTTAGATGGGAGATCAAAGGGAAATATCAGGACACTTGGGTAGACTGGGAAGTTGAAAAGAGCTCCAGAACAAGGCATTAACAAAACCACACCAGCACAAGAAATTTACATAGTATAGCTCTTGACCCAAGGGCACATTTACCTTTTACCTTTGTTCATCTGACCTGGGAGGCAAAACTCATTTTATGACTCCCTGGGCTCACCTTGAATGTTAAAATATGAATGATTGCTATTCCACAATATGAAACAATTTGTCTGCTAAAAAGTCCAGTTCATGAGATATATACAGTCATTTTATCCCCTTGCTTAAAGAGGAAGCTTAAAATTCAAGTTTTAAGGTTTATTGTGTCATCTGATCCTGAGTAACTGCTATTAGGGGTTTAGAGAAATTAGAATTTATAGCTGAGGCTTCTCATAGGATGGATATTCCACTTTCGGTTTGTAAATTCAAAACAACAGCTTCTGTAAACTTAGATTACATGGTAAATATATGATGAAAGAATGTTGAATAGAATTCCCATCATGCTAATTAAGGAGAGGTTTTTGGCTTAATGTGTTATGAGATTAAAACTATAGAAGACATATTACTGTAAGTTACTGACTTTGCTCTGTCAGCAAACAAATGGTTTTCTACCTAGTCCATATCTGTAGAAGGACAGGCACAGCCTGAGGGTGGAGTCAAGGAAGGAATCAGCCTGGAGTTGTTATGTTCCCCACAAGCTGTGTAAGTCCAACCCCTTTTGAATTATGCTAGCTCTTTTCTATGCCAATTTAGTGCTATCAGTTGACTAGATTCTTGTGTATAGGCATAAGCAATAAATCAGCTTAATTAGACCTTAATGTGTGTTCCTGATTCTTCATGTCTGACCTATCTACCCAGGTAGCAGAAGATGACAGGAAAATGTTGCAGAGTGGTGAAAGCAATTAGTGGCTAGTGAAGTTAAATGCTGGTTTTTTTTAGAATGGCACTTTATTTAAATTTATAGAGCCATGTTGGTCTGCTCGGTCAACAGTATTTGACTTTAATTCTGGGTTAAACTGTTTATTGGTTTAGCACGGTGGTGGGTTTCAAAATTTTTTACTACTGATTCTGTGGGGATGTGGCTTGGTGGGTGTGGCATGGCTTGGTGGGTGTGGCTTGGAGGGTGTCACAGGGAAGGATACTGTAAAATCTCCATTCCCACACTACTCCAGGGGAAGGATACTGTAAAATCTCCATTCCCACACTACTCCCGGGGAAGGATACTGTAAAATCTCCATTCCCTCCCCAATCCAGGGGAAGGTTACTGCAAAATCCCCACTTCCTCCTAATCAGCTGGGACTTGGGAGGCAGAGAATAGATGGAAGCGGGGCCAGTCAGAGGTGGCATTTACCAGTTCTCCGAACTACTCAAAATTCCGCTACCGGTTCTCCAGAACTGGTCAGAACCTGCTGGAACCCACCTCTGGTTTAGCACAAGGCTGGACTACAACACTGGACTGGTAGAAGCAACTCCTTTGGGTGTCTCTAGAATAGCAAAAACAAAGGAATTTGGAAGTCAGCATTTCTTGTATATATAAAGGAGGAGAGTGAAATCCTAAAAAGTGTCCTTTTTCTCCAAAAAACTTTATTCAACTTGAGACAAAGGGATATAGAAGAATAACCATAGGAAGGAATCTAGAATTAACCAATGACAATGTCTATTTCTGCTTTTAAAAACCATTTATTCTGATTTTGATCCTGAGAAGCCAATACTTTGGGGGCATATTATAACTACTGACAATTCTTCTGTGGGAAGGAAAAGGGTAGGCAGTAAAAAGTGAGTTCTGTATTTCCTTTCCTGCTTGTACAAGTTATACTATCTGTTGATACATGAGCTGTAGTTTACATTCTATCATGTTACTCACTTGAAGAATTGGTGTGATCGACAGCCTTCATTGGCAGAGGTGGGTGGGTGGGGTAAAATAGTATAGTTTTAGCATAAAGGCAGAATAATCTGATAACAGAGCAAAATAAGGATGACACTGAAGAGTTTCCCTGAGATGTTTGCATCATCCTGAAATGCGAATCAGAAATAACTATGACAGGTGAATGAAAAGAGGAGAAAAAGGATTTGCAAAAAACAAAAGCAACATTAATAATTCAAGTAAATAAACTTCATAGCACAGAAATAAAACATTGCTGTCAAGGTGATGGAGAATCGTTCCTCAGAGACAAAGAGGAATGTGGAGAGGTTTAACATTGTCCTTTCCCCCAACAAAGGCTTTTTATTTCCCTAATTTCACTTCACTGCTTATATTATCCTGCCTCCCATCCGCAACGCAGCAAATGTGGTTTACTGCTGTTCATAATCTGGCCTTGGTAAAATGAGTGGGATTTCTATTGCAGTAAATAAACTTGATTGCTGCGTTAAGATGCTAACAGCATGCTTATTGCAAAGTAACTTTCCCTCTTTTTACCTAATATGCCTTTGCACATCTATATTTAATGTGCACACAACCACCACTTCCTTTCTATTGCTATCTTAACTCATAGAAACTGCCTTCAGATTTATTCCATCTCCAAAGCTCACTTTTAAAATGGAATTTGCCATTAACATTTGGTGACACAAATTCTTAATATGAGAAGCCAAATTTCTTCCCATTCCCCAAAGGTTGCTTCTGGGTTCCTGGTTTCAGAGAAGAAACAACCCTCCCTCCAAGTTATTGGGGAAATTTCTTCCATACAGTGGCAGATGTTGGTGAAAGAGGTAGTTAATGTGGGGGAAGGAATTCCAGAATTTTGGTCCTAGCAAATGTTAGGGGATGCTACAATGGTTATAGGTGTGAGGACAGGTTGTAAGTCATTTGTTTCAGTGCTATTTGTAACTTTGAATGATCAGTAAATGAAAGGTTGTAACTTAAAGACTACCTGTAACGCTAGCTATAGGTTAAGTGGTATAAGAATGTGTAACCTTTTGGTAGCCACACTTTTCTGTAACATTCCTTCCACTTGTGATGAGATTCAAATCTCAGGCTGTGCTGGCTATCAGTTCTAAGCGTTGTGGTCCAAACTGCAATCTTGGTTGCTAATGTCTAACTTTGCTCTGGGTTTTCTGAAATGGAAATTATGAATGCAGGAAATTGACTTGCATGACTATCAGTGCTCTTTGTTCAGTAGATGTACAGTCATTTGTAGAAACTTTTCAGAAGACTTCAAGAGCAAAGTTGCATCTACTTTGGAGAGACAGTCCTCCTACGTGTAACTAGAGGAAGAATGTTTTTATTGGAGGTCAAGAATACTTTTCTGCACATTTAAAGGGCAATTGTTTTACAACTATTACAACCTATACAAAACATTTATATGCAAATGATTAATTGGGGCCACCATTCAGTAGATTAAATGGCTGACTGATTAATTAGGATATATATTCATTTTACCAAGACCATGTTTTGGTTGCTTGCAGTTTTGAAATGATGAATTTCACCAATCAGTTCAAACAACAAAGAACTAAAAAACAAATTTGGATATTTTCCATTATAATTCAAGTTTTCCACCTTTTGTCATGAACAGAGAAATCATGGTTAACCATATGGAAACAAGTCAAACAATTAAGGCTTGTCTGAAATTGACAGACTACACTGGCTTATTCTAAAGCATTAATCATAACTTCTCTGTATAGTGAAACATAAAAATGGAAAACCTGTAGTATGTGGGAAAAAAGGAGTCTCCAAGGTTCACCAATGTTCCAGTTTATTAAGCCAAGATAAAATGGATCAACCTCTCCTACTCCTACTCTCCTACATCATCACCAACAACAACGTGGTACCATGTCCAAGAATTTTACAAAACACATCAAGAAATTGCAGCTTCTGGCAATAACACCAGCAGAACAGCAAAAAACTGCACTACTCGGAACATCATATATTTTAAGAACATACTTGGTTGATACCTAGGATGTTGGCAGCAACCCGTATCAACCATTAGTACCAGTCAATTGTATTTGTGACACATTTTTAAATGTTCACTTGGCTGAGTTTTATGTTTAATGAATAATAATAATAACTGACTATGCAACAAACCATAATTAAATAGTGAACTGGATCCTTTTATTCAAACTTGGTATATTCTCTGCAGGCTATAATCAGGACTAAAAAGGCAATTTTTTCCAGTATTTTCAGGTGACAGAGTTCATACTTAATGAAATTCATTAGTTTTCCTGCAATTAGCTAAAACCACAAGAAGAACAACAATTTATATATTGGCACAAACCAGAGGATTCTTATGTTTATAAATATTCCTCTATGGAGAGAACTGTGTGTGTTAGAATAATTATATATTAGTGCTTCTGTCTCATTGAATGAAGGTTACATTCATCCTGTGTCTTTTTTCCCACTAGAGAGTTTTTTAAAATAAGCAAACACTTAGTTTTAAAGGAAAAAGTTTATTTAGCAAGATAATTTACCTGTGTGTCTTTGGAGAGCCTGTTACAGATTCAAACCTTGGACAGATGGCAAATTATATGGATTCAATGTGTGATCTCAGCTGATTGGCATCTTTTGCCATTCCCCAATGAGGAACATTTCTAAATCTAATTAATCAAAACGAGGGTAAAGTGTTGTGAAATAAATGCTTCTATAAGGTCATTTTCAAGAGTCACCATGTAACTATCCAATCTAGTATGTTCTTGCCAGGGTAGCAGACAATTTGGAAATGTCACAGTATTTAGATTTATGGCATGGTAGTTCTCCTGATAATTCATAACATCAGGGCTGAATTAGCCACTGAGTTGAGTATGCCATAGTATAAGTTACCAGTCAAGTCAAGGTCCCTGCTGAACTGTAGTAATCTGATGGTAACCTTTCAGCAAGCATAAATTATGCTTTCTCTGTGCTGGTTGCTGTGAGATTCCTTAAAAGCTCAGACTTTTGGTGGTGTATGTGTATATTTTAATTAATATTTTAATTAAGGGAGCAAGATGGATATACAATTATAAAATTAGTTTCTTTCTAATAATGCAGGATTTTTGCAGTCATTCAATGAAATAAGTTTTATAACCGACCAAAAAACACCCCCAGCTTTTCACAAAATGGACAATTCACTTATATTGATTTAATTGGTGATGGGCAACATCTGGAGTGCAATAATGCTTTCTCATTTAGATACGTTACTACAGAAGAATTAGTTTTTGGACATATGCCAGATAAAATTGCTCAGATCTACTCTAAGTTGAACTTTGAATGGGCAGGTTCGGCTCAGAGACTTGGGGCTTAGTCTGTGGAATGATTTGGGATGAGTTTGAGTTGGGAACACCTGAGGAAATGTACAGGGCTCTCTGGATTGGTAGTTTGGCTACCTGATTGTGGCAGGTGACCTGTGGTTGGGTCTATGTTATGATGTTGACTTAATTGAAAGAGGGGGCAGTGCCTTTGGCTCTGAAGGAGGCAGTGGTATACTCCTTCCTCAAGAGGCTGTCCTCGGACCAACACTTTCAGACAATTATTGTCCTAACTCCACACTTCCCTTTTTCTTATCCAGATCTGTTTCAGTTTCTGGCAAGGATTCAGTACTGAGCAACTTTTCATACATATTGATATCTATAGTGGAGCTAGGATGTAAGTGGTGTATGCATCCTTATGAACTTTGATCTCTCAGAGACCTTTAATACCATTGGTATTACCACTGTATCCTTCTGGACAGGTTGGGGGAGCTGGGAATTCTGTCAACATTCTCTTCTCTCCTGTTTAACCTCTAGTGTGAAGCCTCTAAGTCAGGCTGTCTCTTGGTTTTGGATTCAGTATCGTCAATAATCTGATGACACCAAACTATGTATTTTGACCTTTAGCTTCCCAAATGAGGCTGTTGGAGTCCTATCCCAGTGCTTGGAAGCTAGGTCTGAATGAGGAGGAAGTGATTCTAACTCAATCCTATCAAGACTGAGTGGCTATGGATATGGGGGTCTCTGACCCAGGAATATTCCACTAATACTTTTAGTTCCCCATTCAAAAGTAGTACACAGTCTTTGAGTGTGCACCCAAAGTAAGCCAGCTGGCTCCATGTCTTAGCAGAACAAGACGTCACAATCTCCCCAATCTCTAGCTCGGTGCCTTTAGCCACCACAACAAATTGGTTCTCATAGTTTGTAATGCTCTTTTCTATTCTCCCAAGCAACAAGAACCTCATGAAGTAGTTCATGCTAAAAGAATGTCTTGCAGATCTTCCATATCTGAGGGTGAACTAGAACCTGGATATTTATCAGCCGTCTATTTTCATCAATCACTTCTAAAGTAAGATTTTGATTATTTGCTGCCAGCTTTCAATAATGATGCAAAGAGGTGTCACATGTGGCCCATAGATATAGGTTGTGAAATTTTAAGAACAGCAATTTTCTAACCTTTTGCAATTTGGTGTCTTCTAGATCTTTTGGATTAATGTCCATCATCTACCCTGTTTCCCTGAAAATAAGACATCCCCTGATAACAAGCCCAATCAGGCTTTTGAGCGCATGCACTAAAATAAGCCTCCCCCTGAAAATAAGCCCTCCCTGAAAATATTTAAACACAGAGCTGGAAATCAGGTAAGACAGC
>JANHZT010001574.1:76976-91544 GCA_032468215.1 Stegonotus admiraltiensis | reverse complement strand
GGGACTCGAACTTGCAGTAATTGCAAGCAGCAGATGTTAATAACAGACTACCAGTCTGTTGAGCCACCAGAGCTCCTGGTTAATCCTTCATTAACATCTTTTAGACATAGTTTACACATACAAACAGACATCATTACTGACAGTGCTGACATTGTAGTTATTAACTTCTGGCTCCATTCTTGAAACATCTACTTTAGTATTATATTTTATAATATTTTGTATCATTCCTAGCATTAATTGACATCAGATTTTGTATTTTTTTCTTTCTGCTTAAAAGTTTTAGTCCCCTCTAGTGTCCAGTTTTTTAAATAATCATTTATATTTTATGATTGCAATTGCCAAGGTAACCAAACTAAGTCTTAGAAAAACCCATCATTCTAAAGATCACTAAAAGCTTTAGAAAAGTAATAGACAATTTCTGAAAGTGATTAAATAATGAATTTTGCAAACATAGTGTCCTTTTTAAATGTCTCTGATGTGGTTGCAAGCAAGATGCCTGATCATGTCATCTCCCGAAAGCTTGGAAAAATAAACCTTTGGTCCCAGTGACCAACTCAGATTGTATCCTGCAACATTTCCCTGGGTCATGTATATTTGCCTTCATTTGTGGGTGGTCTCCCACCCTCTCATCTGGAGAGATTCCAAGGAACTGATCTACTCACCAGTTCCTTGATCTTTGCTACAAGTCATCAGCAGCTCTTTTGCAGAACTGTCTTCAATTTACCATACCTTTCTTGGAAGTCTAGAACCAAAATAGATGTAAAAACACCTCAAAATACTTTCATCCCTTTTCTTTCTGAAATCTATCTTGAAATGTTGAACTTTATGTTTCAAAGTTATACAGTTGCACATCACACAAACATTATTCTGGGCAGCATACAAAAAACAGTTATTAAAAACAATTAAACATATAAATAAGACCACAGGAGGATGGACCAACCTCCTACACACTATATAACCATCTCACAGGCTCCCTGTTTTCATGGGTTCCTTAAGCGTTCTTGGAAATCATGTTTTAAGAGATTTCCAGAAGCCAGTAGGATCAGGGTTAATTTTACCTTTAGGGGAACTAATGTTCCAGAGGGCAGTCTCCATAGCAAAAGAGGTGTTGATCTTACCTGATCGCTCCTTCTCGTTGGGTGGAGATAGCATCCAGGAATGGGTTGACCTTGTCTGCTAGCTGATTGGATTGAGTCTGTCAGAGCAGTGAGGACACGCCTTCCTTACCAACGGTCCCCATCTTTTGGTGAAGACGAAGTGACAGACTTGATGTGTCATGCTCAAAGATTCTCCCCCTTGGACCCAGGACCAGATGGTCATCAGGGTGGGGCTGGATGCTATCTCCACCCAACGAGAAGGAGCATATCAGGTAAGACCAATGACCCTTCTCCATTGTGGTGGAGATAGCATCCAGAAATGGGACATGGCAAAGCTGGCTTGTCCTACGGGTGGGCCACAGTCTGGTCCAAGGTCCCCTGATCAAAATGGACTCTCTGGAGGACTTGCCTGCCAAAGGCCGCTTCAGCCAAAGTGAAGGTGTCCAGCTTGTAATGTCTGATGAAAGGTGATGGAGAGGACCATGTAGCTGCTTTGCAAACCTCCTCAATAGAGGCTTGTGTTGCCCATGCCACTGTCATCGCCACAGTCCTTGTGGAATGGGCCATCACCCGTCAAGGCAATTAAAAGGCCTGGAGTTCGTAGGTCTTGGTGATGCATGCCCGGATCCAGTGACCCATGGTCAATGGAGTGACCTTTTTGCCCAGAGTCGAGTGCTGGAAGGACACAAAGAGGGACTCTGTCTTCCTGAAGGAGGAAGACCTCTTAATATAAATGTGGAGGGCCCTCCTCATGTCCAAGGTGTGCCACTTCTTCTCCAGGGTGTGTACTGGGCCCGGGCAGAAGTCGAGCAGTATAAGCTCCTGAGTCCTGTGGAATCAGGAGATCACCTTGGGGATAAAGGAAGGGTCCAACCGCAAGACCACCCTATTAGGATGGAAGATACAGAGGTCCTATCTGACAGAGAGTGCCGCCAGCTCTGAAATCCATCTAGCCGATGTGATGGCTACCAGGAATGCCACCTTGCAGGTCAGGAAGCGCAGTGTGGCTGATCTCAGTGGTTCGAACGGGGCCTTGGTCAGTGACTGCAGTACCTTGATCAGGTCCCATGTAAGGTACCTGTGAACCACTGGAGGCCATAGGTTCGTTGTGCTCCTACTGAACCTGTGCATGGTCGGGTGTTGAGCGAGGGACTCCAAGATCCTCACAAGAAAGGACCAAGGACAGGGCAGCCACCTGACGATGGATAGTGTTGGGAGATAGCCCCTTGTCAAGCTCCTCCTGGAGGAACTCCAGTATCTGGGTCACGAATACCAATGCAGGGTTTAAACCCAACCTGGAGCAGCAGGAGCAGAAGGCTTTCCAGATTGCATCATATATTTGATTGGTGGAAGGCCTCCTGGAGGCCTGTATCATCTGGATCACCTTGGAGGAGTAATTGCTCCAGCTCAGAAATCTCCGCTCAAATGCCAGACAGTCAGATGGAGCCACTGTGGATCCGGGTGGACCAAGGCCCCCTGGCTGAGGGAGATTCTGTCTGCCTGTATCCTCCAAGGTCTGGCCACCAACAGGTTGACCAGGTGGACAAACCATGGTCACCTGGGCAGCGGGCTGCAAAAAGCAGGACCCCCGCCTTTTCCACCAATACCTTCCAAATTGTCTTTGGGATGAGGGGAAGAGGAAGAAAGGCCTGGGGCCAAGGACTGTGAAGAACATTGATCCCCTCTGCCCCCCAGAACCACAAACCTTGTGAAGAATCTGGGCAATTGAGTGTTGTCCTGAGTGGCAAAGAGCTCCACAGCTGGCAGTCGGAAGTGATCCGTCAGCTCCTGAAATAAATTCGGATGCAGGCGCCACTCTGAGTGGTTGACTGTGGCCCTGCTGAGCCAGTCTGCCTGCACATTTGCCAATCTGGAAATATGTTCCGCCCTGAGAGACAGATGATGTCTCTCAACTCAGAGGCATAGTTGTTCTGCATCTTGCATAAGGAACCTGGAGTGGGTTTCCCCTTGGCAGTTTATATGTGCCTTGGCAGCCACATTGTTGGTCAGGATTAAGATGTGTCTGTCTGACACCATGTCCTGCAACCGCCTGAGGGCCAGGTGAACTGCCCTGAGTTCCAGCCAATTTATATTGTGATCCAGTTCTGTCTGCGATCACTGCCCCTGAACCATCCTGGACTGGAGATGCCCCCCCCCAACCAAAGAGACTTTCATCTGTAATCACAGTCATGCGTTTTGGTTCCTTGAATAGACTCCCTACTGAAATTGCCTGGGAAGTCCACCACCGGAAGCAGCAGATTAATTTTTGACACGTCTGTCCTAGCTGTAGGACTGAGTCAAAAATTGGGGACCATTGGTAAGGGAGGCTTGTCCTCACAGCTCTGACAGACTCAGTCCAATCAGCTAGCAGACGAGGTCAACCCATTCCTGGATGCTATCTCCATCACAATGGAGAAAAGGCTGAATCTTATCAGATGGAAGTCTTACTGGACCTGGAGGAATGGGTATATGGATTGCAATAGAGCTTATAACATGGGTATAATTATAACTGTTTTGGAAGCATATAACAATATAATAATAACATTTTGACTAGTAAATACAAGAGTGAAGAAACCATCACCCAAATTATCCTTTTTCAGATGGTTAAAGCATGATTGCTGTACTGAATACAGTGAACTCTCTCATGCTTAGAATATAGGAAATAAAAATAAAAAATGCAATCTGCTCAAAAGGAATATAACTAATGTAAAGGGGAAACTGTGCATGTCAAAGATGCCATACCTATTCATACATCCAAGTGAATGAACTTGATACTGCAGAGAGCACCTGATGCTTTTCAATAGAAACTGTATTTTTTTCAAACAGTTATGGCATTTGTTGGAAGACAAATAGTATAAAATGCTCAATTCTTGAGACAAAGTTCTGGGGAATTCAAGCAAATTCCATTTTTTCTCATGCACCCTAACTATTTCAAGGGTGATCCAAAAGCTTTGTGAAGGTAATTTGTTGGAGAAGGAAGAAGTCAGTATTGTATATCTTCTAGATATGGAATATTACCCTATAAAGTTTATTTCATTTTTTTGAATAAATAATTTCTTTAGTAGACTGGGGGAATGTAGTAGATGCAACATACCATGAGTCCAGTGATACATTTGTCAAAGTATCTCATGACATTCTAATTAGCAAAATAGTTACAATATGTATGGGCTGAAATGAATGATAATTAAATGAATATATAACTGGCTAAAAAAAGCATACTTCAATTATACTCGTGAATAATTTTCATTAAACTGGGGTTACATATAAAATGGGGTCCTACAAAGTTCAATCCTCTGCCTCATACTATTCATCATTTTTATTAATGACTTGGATGAACATTGATAGAATGCTTATCCAATTTGCAGGTGTCAAGAAATTGTGCCCTAGAAGAGAGAAACAAAAATATCTTATGAGTTTAGAAAAAAATATTTTTAAATTTAATAGGAAAAAAAAACATCCTTCTTTACTTAGCAAAGTGAAACCAAATGTGTATGGAATGCAGGATGCAGCAAATCACACAAAAAAATTGCACAAGCAATTGATTATTAACTGAATATGAAAAGCAATGTGATATGGCTGCAAACAATGAAAATTCAATTTTAGGTTAAATCAAGATAAAGAGTATCTAAATTACAGAAAATAATAATTAGACTTCAAGAACTCTGTCTAATTCTGGGCAACATACTTAAAAAGAAATACAGAAACTGGAAAAGTTCAGAGAAGTAAATAGATTATTATTATTATTATTTTTTAGAAATTCCAAATTTTGTAAATGATGCAATTACATAAAGCCCATGGAGATCATTAAATTTATATAACAAACATGTCAGGCAAAACAAATAGAGGATTTTACAATTATCAATATTCAGGAATTATAGTTTTTTTAAAATAATAATGTTCAGTCTTCCTTAACTCTAAAAGAAAAATTCAATCAATCTATGCACTGGTGTTTTGTACCGTTGAAAGAGTTTGTAACAAAACCTTATATGTCATCCTGTCATGGATTACTACTTTTCTAGGATTAATAAAGTTGCATCATACTTGCTGAAATTCATTGTTGCTGTGCTTGGTTACACATTTGTATAGATACTGCAAACACTGCACACAAACTGAGGGCTGAATAATTATTTTGCATGAACTGTAAAAGCTGAAAACATTTGATATATTTAACTCCTGGTGTTATTTTAACTATCTATTATTTTTATTAAAATAATTCTTCATCTTACTTTGTATTAGAATATTGCTTTGGGGAGGGAGGGAGGGAGCTGTTTCTTAAGACAAAAAATGCTCTGTGATTTGTAGGTCAAAAAATTGCAATATTTTTCAAGAAGTTCATATTTTGGAATTGTTGTATACATGGGTAAACCTAGAGCAGGATTCTGGTTTCTTTGATAGTAGCCTGCTTATTACCTATATATTTATTCATTTATATTGAGCAAGTCTATCAATGTGCCACAGTGATAGTTGAAAAGGGCACATAATTGTAATTTGTTCCCTTCACTTTTTCAAAAAAGCTGTCCTAAAGAGATTTAGGGTTAGCAGGATTGATAAGGGCCAACATAAGAGCTTTTTCTTTGATGTGTATTATAACAGCAGGCAAAACAAAACAAAACAAAACAACATAGAGACCCTGGTTATCCTAGAGAGCAGAGCACTACACTCAGTAGTACTCAGTTCTTTGGGACTGATTATGGCCTATTGAGGCAGAAAACTTGTTCGAGTTCAAGCTCTTTGAATTCCTTGTTCCCTCAATAGTGTGTCCAAAAAGAGCATTCAATGGCTCATGTAGCAAAATCACCACCAGCCTAAATTGTTCCTATTTCTCTTTTGCATATGGCGGACCAGAAAACTTTCAACACTCCTCGGTAGCCCCATCAGGCTTTGATATGGGTAACACTGCCATAACAGCCTGCATTAGAGAACTTATATTTTATTCTTCTTTTCAGTGTACATAAAAATCCCAGCTTAGTCCTTTTTTGTCTTTTGGATCCTTTGAACTCTTTCAGGCGATTTCTCAAGACTTTCTGTGCTTTGACGCTGCTGTGCATTCACTGTAAAAGCAGTCAAAGCCGTAATGCGGCCACAAGCAAAACTGTGAGTGTCTTAAGGAGAGACCACACAACTCCAGCGAGCATTTGCATATTTTAGCAACTCAAGCCAGTGTGAGTCTAAAATTAAAAGAGGACCCCACCTCCTTGATCAGATGGCTTTAATTAAATAACTCTGCCCCTGTCCGGTTTTAGCAAGGCTACCTGTTTCAAAATGCTGGATTTTCAAGGGCATTATAAACCCTGTCATGACATTACCCTGAGAATATGTTTGCACTGCAAAAGAGAGATTGAAGTATAAAGTGCTGATTCAGACACAAAAGTAGACACCCTGAAGTAGCCAACCTTAGGCTCAAAGGGAGCAAGGCCAAAGACGGACTGCTCAGTTCATTTTCCACCTCAGTAGCTGGGGTAATCCAGCCTAGCCAGCTGCTAACAAGATTGGGTCTGAAGTTTACCTCCACAATGAGATAATCAGATTACTAGCCACAAAGATCAAATAATGACCCAGCTTTAGAGCAAGTTCAGTAGGCCCTTGATAGCACTGTGTGGTCCTTGAAACTTGATTAAAAAATTAAATGGCTATACTTTGTCTCAATATTTCACATTGGAATTTTAAGTGACTCAATTATTCTTTACAGACAGAAGTGTCTGACTTTGGAATTTTTTAAAAAAATATCTTCTTCTCCTGCTCAGTTTATTTATTTATTGATCCCACAACAGCAATGCAGAAGAGATAGGTGATTGGTAGATTGTGCCTGTTAAGCCCTTGTTCTTTTGAGCTGGGGTTTTAAAGGAAGCAGGTTGAATGTTTAAACTGGTGAGGCTGAAGAATTGTGCTCAACATAATTACTGGGAAGATGGTTACAAAATAGGATCTGTTTCTCCAAACTCCTTTAAAACAAGTAACCAAATCAAACAAACAAAAATTTGAGCCCATCTCTCTTTTGACCAAATCATGCCAGCATGCTACCCCTGGGACTAAAACAGCATTGGTTTCAATGGCAAGCAATGCCATTTGAAAGTTTTTCAGATTTGGCTCCTGTATGATAGCGGTTTCAGAAGTAAAGGGATTATTCTGAGAGGCATACAAATGTGATTGTCTCACAGCAGATGGTGCGCACTGCTTCACCTTTGAGAAAAGTTAATTAAGCCAAGCATATTGTGCCCATAGAGAGGAAAATGTAGATGAATATTAAGCAATCAAACTCGGGGTCTCCTTTTTTCATGCCTCTGCAATGGGACACAGAATCCCATTGAAAAAAGAATTATGTACAGAATCAAATTAATTCACAGCCAACTTTACTCTCTTCCCACGATTTAACAGGGGTGCACACCAGGCCCTTCAGAAGTTTTGTCCACAATCAATGGGCCACACTGCTGCGTCCACTAAATTAAATGAATCAGTGCAGAAAAATCTCTTGTGAGATATTAAAAGGGTGAAAGACTGTTTAATTCAAATCCTTCCCTAGGCTTTTCACAGTCTCCTTTTAAATGGTACAGTATTACAAAAACTTTTTTTAAAAAAAATCTCAGAGCAAATCACTAAACAGACACAATTACCCCCTTGTTAATAAAAATGAACACTTCAGCTGCATTTTCAAAAGCTGGTTTTAGTTTTGGTTTCTGTTTGCTGTTAATTCTGCTAATAGAACATTAAATTGGAATGCAGTAATTGCTGGTGAGGTGTTAGAGTAAAAACAAATCAATTAGCACAGTTAATTGTTCTATATGAATATACAACTTTCCTTGACAAAGAATAAAACATGAATGCTTTCTACTATTGATTTTTTAAATGGTTGTTAAAATTAATTGTTAGCTATGAAAGATCGTATTAATTTGTGGTGAAGCCTGGAAGCCAAGTGGAGCATCAGCCTTATATCTATTAACCAGCCCTTTTTGTTCTAAAATATAGCTGCTAGCAAAATAGTAGTGGAAGGAGCTATCATTTGACAGAATTTTCTTCTTTTTTAAGTTGCTTGGTGAAGATGTATCTCTTCAGAACTGTCTAAAAGGAGCACAAGTGACTTGAAGGCAACTCCCCCCTACCCCCATTATTACAACACAATGGTTTGATTATAAAGCAGACTGGGGAGACCTGTAGATTCCAGATGCTGCTGTCCTGAAAATGGGGATAAAAAAATAAAAAAATAAAACGCAAATCCTTTTTGGAATGCTTTTCAACTATAAGAGCGTGAGCCACTAAAGTGGAATCTATGACGCAGAAATGGATCTGCACGGGATATCCCAAAGTCTTTCTTCATTCAAAAATTGCATAGAAAATATGCAATATATCTGGGCAGATTCTAGAGGAAGAAATACAATTATCAACAAGATACAAATTTGGAAAACATGTAGGGAAAAAATATTTGGGAAAGTTGTGTACACAAAAAACAAATTACTTATGGAGTGCTGAATAAAAACATGTGCATATCAAGAAATTATTTACTTACTGGTATTTATCAAATTTATACCACTACAATCACCAGATCCTTGATACACCACAATGCATAAGAGCAAAACCCAGCATTTAAAATCAAACAACCAGAAGCACCAAAACATCTAAAATTCTAACACCATACAATCATAAATAATTAATAAAATATATCAAACTAACAATTTTATAATTGGCTGTCTGGTAGGACTCATGTTTTTAAACATATCCAGAAGGCCAAACCAGTTAGGAATAAGTATATATTAGAGAAAGCTATGTATAAAATCTGAACATATAATACTGTTGATTTTTTTACATTTCAAGAAAAATAATCCACAGAAAACATCTATAGGCTTGTACTTCAGCATATGTTTGGCTAACACACACTCTGTTTAGACTAATTCACGCATCCTAACCTGCAACTTCAGAAGTTAACGTCAGAAGGTACTATGTTGCCTGGGACTAATGGAGTAGAGTTTTCAGTCATATCTGGAGGGCTATGGATTCCCCATTCCTGGCATCCGTCTTTAGTATGCTGACTGGAGAATTCTGAGAGTTGAAGTCCACTCAGTTTAAATTGCTATGTTTGAGAAAGACTGGATTAGAGGAACTGTCTTATTTTCTTTCCATTTACGTCAGTGAACTAGTACTTTATTCAAAGAAAAAATGTCACAAAGTGGGAGAGCTCATACTCTACACACAAAAAGGAGTACATAAGTGGTTGTTTTTCAGCATTTATGGACCTCGTCATTATTATTAGCAGTGATCAAGGTTCCCCCTCAATTTGCTTTAAGTTGGTAATTTTTAAAAAATAATAACAGAAAACAAAAAAAGGATCAAAACAAAAAGATACATACTTTGGTAAAAAAAAAAGTTCTTAAAACAGGGGTGTCCAACCCCCAGGCCACGGACTGGCATTGGTCCACAGCCCGACAGGAAACAGACCACACAACCGAATGAAGCCCCATCCATTCACACATGGGATCCACGCCTTGCCAGTCTGCAGAAAAAAAGCACTCTCCACAGAACTGGTCCCTGCCTTAAAAGATATATTTTTTCTGTTGTATTTTTTACTTAAAGTATACTTTGTTATTACAGCAGTAAACAATTTCAATTCTATATATTCTAATGCAAATATTATATAAGTATGTTTGTGTGTATATATACCTACTGTATATAGACATACACATATATACACATACTTACATATTTATTTGCATAATTATTTCTAATAAAATAGTTTATATGATTATTGTGCATTGCTTTAATCTACTGTATTTTGTATAAATGAAATTCATATTTTATTATATTTATCCATACAAAGTCTACGTCGATAGGCAATCTGATCATTGGTGGCAAGTATAATAAGTCTTCAGTCCACTGAGTAGACAAGGCCATAAACATCTTATCTTGCCAATGCCGCAATATCAATTTTTGGGCCATAGTAAGTCCATATAGAAGCCTTTTATGTTATTCTGTTTTTAAATTCCACATTCTAAGTGTGCAATTCAAAAGAATATTATTCTCCAAAAAGGTTAGCTTTTTTCACACGGTCACATTTATCTGGCCATTATATTTTTCTCCTGAAAATTAGTAATTATAAATAATAGTATAATAGTAATTATAGGACATTGTAAAAACATGTGTTTTAAAGAAGCATTGTTCTTATTACATCTCCAACAAAATTAAATCTGCAACTAACCTAATGTCTGTTGCTTGCCTGTTTTTATAAACCCTGCTTGATCATTCTTAATAACAAACAGTATCATGATTCCCTATGATACTTGTACATTTGATCCCTGTCCCTCTCAGGTGGTCTGGATCAGTGGTGGGTTTCAAAAGTTTTTACTACTGGTTCTGGCTTTGTGGGTGTGGCATGGCTTGGTGGGCATGGCTTGGTGGGAAGGATACTGTAAAGTCTCCATTCCCACCCCACTCCAGGGGAAGGATACTGTAACATTTCTCTTCCCTTCCCCACCCCAGGGGAAGATTACTGCAAAATCCCCATTTCCTCCTGATCAGCTGAGACTCAGGAGATAGAGAATAGATGGGGGTGGGGTCAGTCAGAGGTGGTATTTACCGGTTCTCCAAACTACTCAAAATTTCTGCTACCGGTTCTCCAGAACTGGTTAGAACCTGCTGAAACCCACCTCTGGTCTGGATGAGGGCCAGAGAAGTAGTTCCAAGCAATAATCAGTACTTCTTCATAGGAAGAAGAAATGCAAGCAGCATTAGAAGAAGCCTGGTCCTTACTAGTATTAGACAACTATCATCCTATCTTCAACCTATCATTATTGTGAAAGGATATTAAGAAAGTGATGGGGTATCAGAGAGCCCTGGAGGATACAAATTGTCTTGAGCCTTGGCTGCCTAGGCCTAGTCATTGGACACAATTTTCACCAGTTCCTTTCAGAGATGACTTGTGGTAGGATTTGAATAGAGAGAACATAACCATTCTTGTCCTGGATTCTTGCCGGCTTGAGGCACACATTTATAATGATTCTAGTTGTTCCTTAGTGGACAGATCTATTTGGTGGTTGCTGGAAGGAATGTTCAAGCCCACCATGGTTTGTCCCAGGCTTTGTTCTCTCCACAATTCTAATTAATGTTTACATAAAGTTCCTCAGAGAAGCCCTCTTGATTGTGATTTCATGACCACTGTGGCAACAATGGATCTGTCAGATCTACTTTGGAACAGAACAGATATGAACTGCATATGAATGAACATGAATTTATCCTTTGCTGTGATTGGATCACTTTATGTGAACTGTGGACTCCTTAGACCTCTGTTTTACCCGTTTGGTCTGGTCCCTAATGATCCCTAATGAATCCAAATGGTTTCTAAGAGATACTGGACATTTCCCCAAAAATCTGTCAAGCAATTCTATCTAGTGCTTGACCTACCTCTGAAACTTGAAGACATCTTTAGCACTGGATAAAATTGGCCCTGCATGATCTTTCTCTAATTAATAAAATTAAAAGTTTTTGATTAGAGCGCTTCTCCATTTGCTGCTGGTTTATCAATTTAAAAGGATATCTAATAGCCCCACTTGTGTTTTTGTATGTTTTAATTTGTGGTTTTGTGTTTTTAGTGGGTGTTACCTAATCTGGGGCCAATTCCAAATCTGCCGTGCATTTCCAATATGATGTCAAAAGTCCAATACGTACTGAATGTTAGAAAAGTCACTGCATATTTATAGCAACCACATCATTATTAAATAATGATGATGTTGGATCTTACACTACTTGGCTGCCACCTTTCCTCTTGTACAAAGGATTTTTTTTCTTTGAAAGAAGATGGTAGCATGGCTTATTGCTGAGGAAACCATGATATATGTAATAGAATATTAACTATGTCTTTGAAATATAGAAGTTTGGTTTTGTGATGTCTTGACTTGTTTTCCTTCAAGCAACCTTCCAGTGAAAGAAAAGCCCAGGGAACCATAAAATCAAAACTCACAAAATCTGTAGTATTTCCAAGGCCTTTTTAAGTTTTGGTAATAACTGATTATTTTATGTTGAGTGATTTAAAAAAGAGAACATCATTTAGGTCATTTTAATATGACTAACACCAGAAACTAAATGTCACATCAATGACCTTATCTCTATCTATTTATAGCTTTGCTTTTTAGGTTCAGAACAGAGGTGGAGGACAATTAAAGCCTACAGATAATTCAAAATCCTGCATTGCCAACATGTTAACACTGGTATTTTACGTTATGTGTAAGAATCGATACAATGAAGGACAGCTTGCCATGGCCAACTTGCCGCAGGACAAGAATTACACTAATATAAAAGAAATGGTGGAATAGAATCATTAAAGAAAGGATGCAAAAGGAGGGACAGAATGAAATGTGAATGGCAAAAATTAAAATATTTTGTAATTGTTTTAAAAAATTAAATTGGATTATTAAATTGTCCTACGGCGACTTGGCCATGGTGAGTTGTCCCACTGTGACTTGGCTGTGGCAAGTTGTCCCACTCCATAATGAAGAACAGCAGGTGAAATGCTTGTCAAATGGACATGTGGATAAAAATAAAAAGGGACATACTGTAGTTGAAATGGATGGTTGAATACCTCAACTTCTTTTCTTAGCCAGCTGTGCCTTGCATTTAAGGATCATTCTGGGAGATACCATCCCACATCCACTGGATGAACCAATAGAAGGGTCAATGGCCTGACAGGGGATGAGATCTTTTTATGAATATCTCCAACTGGAGAAGCCGATGCTTTTCTTTTGACATCAATGTAAGGGGTTTCTGCTATAACCTGAAGAACATATACTCAATACTACCATCATTCCATTTCTTCTTCTTCCCCAAAACACCATCTGTTTCAGGGTAGAGCAACAAAGCTTCTCTAAAGTTGAATTATTATTCGGTTCAGACCCATTGTCCATTTCAATGAGTCTCACATCTACCTTACTTTCTTTTTTTCACCTTTCTTAACTTCCTCAAAGTTTTCCAGACATGTTAGCAAATTTTTTTAAAAAAATTCATACAGGTAGTCCTTGACTTATGATCACAATTGGGACTAGACTTCCATTACAACCTTTTTGCTTTGGTCATTAAGGAAATCACCATAGACATTAAGCAAATCCAGTTTCCTCCATTGACTTTGCTGGTTGGGATCCTACTTGGGCCCTTATAAATGGCAATCCACCTTGGTTGGCCCTTATAAATGGCAATCATGTGGCTGCTGTATGTTGCAGCCATTGTAAATGTATGCCAATTACCTGGCAACCAAATTTTGATCACATAATCATGAGGGTGCTGCAATGGTCATGAATGTGAGGACTGGTCGTAAGTCACTTTTTTCAGTTCAGTCATAACTTCAAAGAGTTGCTATTTGAATTATTGTAAGTCGAAGACTACCTATAATCATCAACTGATATAGGACCCCAGGTTCACTGTCTTATTTTGCATGTAATGCATCCTCACATGCCTAGCATTAATTGCCATATTCATTCTAATGGTTCTAACTAGTCACTTCAAAGTCACTTAGAACTGAAATCCTTTGGTGCTTAGCCAAGTCTCGTTTAATGTGATCCAAAGAGATCTCAAGTGCGTTGCAGAAACTAGTCATATGGAGATAGCAAGATGTGATTGGTAGACAATAGTACCTTTTTATTTTATCATTTCTTGATATTTTACCATCACTTCATCTGAAGCAAACAGTTGTTTTTGTAGATGGAGAGCATCTTCATTTGCACTTCTATTGTATTGTAAGTCAATTTATTTATTTAGAGTATCTATATGGCTGCCCACTCACTTTCAATAACTCTAGGCGGCTTACAAAAAATAAAAAAAATCCAATATACAAAGAGTAAAAACAACAACCCCCCAATTTAATTAGCTGGTCCTCACTATAGCATAATAAAACATAATCACACTTACCCTGGTCATTGAGAAAACTGTGGAATGTTGTATGAGCTTAATACTAGCTAGTAAGATTTCAGATCCATATCCCATGAAATCAGAATAACTGATTTAATGTACTGTATATCACAAACTTTAAAGCAGATGAAATTCATATACAGAATGATAAATTTGGTGCATCTGTTTGGCTGACAAACAAGTTTGTAGGGTTTCAAAAAGTTGACTTTCTCTGTATTATTGAAAATCCTCATGTTTGAATTTGGAAGGTTCAGATTGACTGATTGATTTCCTGTCTCTTTCAACTATAGGATTGCCTGCTTTTTCAAATCTGGCATTATCACAATTCTGTGTTTCCTGCCCATGGCATTTCTGTACTCACCACTTTTGCCTGACTCAATTCTTAACTTTTTTTCCTCTAAGACCGTGATGGCGAACCTATGGCACGGGTGCCACAGGTGGCACACGGAGCCATATAGGTGGGCACACGAGCTCAGCTCCGGCACCCACCAGAAGTCAGGAAAGACACTGTTTCCGGCCTCTGGGGGGTGGGGGGGAGGCCGTTTTTGCCCTCCCCAGGCTCCTAGAAAGGCTCTGGAGCCTGGGGAGAGCA
>JANHZT010001573.1:49102-59459 GCA_032468215.1 Stegonotus admiraltiensis | reverse complement strand
AGAAAACTAGCTAGTTCACTAGCTATCTGAAATGTAGGTCTGATAGGTAGGTAGGTAGATACATCACAGATGGCAGATGATAGATAATAGTAGACAGACAGACAGACAGATGAAGGAGAGAGAAAGAGAGAGACAGTAGCAAAGAAATGAATGGCTATATAAGACTGGTAATGCAACATAAAAAACAGCACATCGTCTGAATAAGGACCATTTAAAAATTGGTATTTAAGAGAAAGTTTATAGAGAAAACATTCAGTTGGTTTACATCAGCATCTGGTTTCAGTAGATCTGCCCAGACTATTTTGACTCCTTTTATTTAGTCACAGCCTTACCCTCAGCTTGCTTTTTCCAGAGTAGTGAAATGTATATAAACAATGTCCCACCCATGGGATGTAAGGGATTAAGAATTATATCTAAAACAATATGATACCTCAATGGTAGTTTCAGTTTTTAAAATAGCATAGAAAATTCTTCCAGATTCTTCTTTAATGTTTTGCTTCAGTAATATTTCAATAATATGGGATATTATCATTGATCATACAAAAAGAAAAAAGAAAATATAAAATAGCATTCCCTTCAATAAGTCCTTCTCTGCCTTCAACATACTAACCAGGTTTGCAGGGGTCTGGCTTTGGAGAACTCAGGAAACAGTTTTTTTACAGCTATAATACCCTGCTGACTTTAAACAAAATATACAGTATTATCCCTGCTTGGTTTTGGATTGGGATGTCAGGCTAACATGAATACATGTTAGCAAGGAATACAGAATTCCTTGTCAAATATTGACCTGGTACTTGATTGATTTGAATTTGGCAGTTCTCCAAATTCCTGAATGTATTTCATAACCTAGCTGAAAGATGAACGATGGTGCCTATGTTTCTTTCCATTCAAATATTAAAAGACTTAAGCTTTTTTTTTCTTCCAAAGGAAGGAGAGGAAGACTGGATAGGTAAGACCAAATATGCTAAAGAGAAGCCTAACCACAAAAGTGTAATTTACATCCATGGTACGTAGTGTTTCTCATCCTTAGTGATTTTAAGATCCTTGAACTTCAGCTCCTGAATTCCATGCATCTTGAATTTTGCCAAGGTTGACAAATACTACATGTAAATGTTGATTTCACGATGAAGTATGCAAAAAAAAAAAAGAATACCAGGAAAGGGATTTCTGCTCCCTCCCAAAAATTCTTTGAGTCCAGGGTGGCCAGTCAAAGTACTATCTATCTATCTATCTATCTATCTATCTATCTATCTATCTATCTATCTATCTATCTATCTATCTATCTTTCTATCAATCTATTACATTTTTATCCTGCCTTTACTACTTTGTAAGTAACTCAAGGTGGCAAACATATACAATACTCATGTCTATTTTTACCCACCAGTCCATGGGCTGGACTGAGAAAGTGACTGGCCCACAGTCACCCAGGCAGCTTTCACGTCTAAACTGGGACTAGAAGTCACAGTGTTCTGGTGATTGCCCAAAATTGCTCAGCCGGGTTTCGTGCCTAAGATGGGGACTAGAAGTCACAGTCTCCTGGTTTCTAGGCCAGCATCTTAACCACTCTACCAAAGTAGATCTCAGTTAATCTTAAACCTAGGACAGTCTTTTGGGCACCACAGAGCATCTAAGTATGTATGTATGTGTTTGTTTGTTTGTTTGTTTGTTTGTTTGTTTTTTTATACCGCCCTTCTCCCGAAGGATTCAGGGTGGTGAACAGCCAAGAGTAAAATACATACAATATGAAAATTAAAATAATTTAAAACATAATTAAACCAATTTGGCTCCCACAGTTAAAACCTCTACCCATAAAATGGCCAATTAAAAGTTTAAGCCAGCCCGGCTTGCTGAAATAAAATGTCTTCAGGGCACGGCAGAAAGTACAGAGGTCCAAGATCAGCCGTATCCCTGGAGGTAGCTCGTTCCAAAGGGCAGGTGCTCCCACAGAGAAGGCTCTCCCCCTGGGGGCTGCCAGTCAACATTGTTTGACTGACGGCACCCTGAGGAGACCCTCTGTGGGAGCGACCCTCTTGCCAGTGGGAGGTTATTGGTGGCAGAAGGTGGTCTCGTAGGTACCCGGGCCCTAAGCCATGGAGCGCTTTAAAGGTGAGAACCAACACCTTTGTACCAAGAATATAGGTAAGTTCTGAAGATGACAAGAATAGAAAATCAATATAATATTGACAGTAATATAGCAGGTATTCTAATGAAGCTTTCCTTGTTAATATTAAATCTGAACAACACCAGTCCAATAGAATAAATTCTGTCCTTGATTATATACCTTATAAAACCAAAGGGGTCTCAGAAGAGCATTTTGAGAATCCAATTAGGAAAGCATGGAGAAGTTAAATTAGGAAATTCTAGGTAGAAACCTTTAGTTGGGGACAAATTTTCCTAATTTAATTTGCTTTACCATTATTTATATTTAAACTATTCCTTTGAATCACTAAATCAATGGGATATATTAAAAAAACTAATTTGTTAATATTAGTAGGAAAATAAACCATGGAGAGGCAGCACACTTGCAGATCCCAAATCTTAAATGTGCAAGGTATATGTTACCCACCTGTACACAAAAGTTTGACTAGGCTAGTTGTTGTCCCAATTAAGAAACACTGATAACTACTTTCTACTTGTTTGCTAAAGTAAATTCCAAGCTTCCTTCAGCTCTCTCAACCCAAAGAAGGTCAGAATAAAGGGGCCTTCTCTCTGGTTACACTTCTGATCTGAATGGCCATTTGCTAATAAGGAACATGGTCATTGAGTGTGCTGGTTGAAATGCTCCAAAAACAGGTAGTCCAGTGGTGAAATCCAAATTTTTTAACTACCGGTTCTGTGGGTGTGGCTTGGTGGGTGTGATGTGGTTGGCATGGCAAGGGAAGGATACTGCAAAATCTCCATTCCCACCCCACTCCAGGGGAAGGAGTTCTCTCACCTATTCTCTCACCACTCCTGGGAGAAAGATATTGCAAAATCTCCATTCCCACCCCACTTTGGGGCCAGCCAGAGGTGGTATTTGCTGGTTCTCCAAACTGCTCAAAATTTCCGCTACCGGTTCTGCAGAACCTGTCAGAACCTGCTGGATTTCACCCCTGGTTTTGCCCCATTTTATGACCTTTCTTGCCACAGCTCTTAAGTGAATCACTGGAGTTGTTAAGTTAGTAACACGGTTATTAAATGAACTTGGCTTCCTCGTTGACTTTGCTCCTCACAAAAGGGGATCACATGACCCCAGAACACCAGAACCATACAAATATGAGTCAGTTGCCAAGCATCCAAATTTTGATCACATGACCATGGGGATACCACAGCAGTCCTAAGTGTGAAAAGCAGCTCAACTCAGACATGTCACTTTTTTCAGTGCCATTGTAACTTTGAACAGTCATCAAACAGACTGTTGTCAGTCAAGGACTACTGTACAGTAGTGGCCAAAATTGTGGAAACATTTTGGGAAAAGTGTATTTTTGAGGTTTGATGGCTAACAATATCACTTTTTTGGAGGGTGAGTTTCAAGATAATTCTATTCCACTGCTAGAATGACCTAGTAATAGCCCAGATCTTAACCCAATTGAAAATCTATGGAGCCGACTAAAGAAACTGGTTAGTCAGAAGCGACCCAACAATAAAACCCAGTTAATAGAAGCCATCATTCCATCTTAGTTTCACATTATAATAGCTGCAGAACTAAAAGACTTGGTTCACTCCATGGGAAAATGTTGTAAGGCTATAATTCATGCTAAAGGTTACACAGCTAAGCCTTAACTGACAGGGTGATGATTTTTGTATATCTCGTTTTTTCTACGTTTCACTTTTTTTCTCTATACTGTAACTACTATTCTAATAGAAAATCCTTCATACAAGTTATTGCATTACATTCTTGATTATCTTGATATCTTTCCATTGATATACAATTTTATAGCACTACTCAAAAAAAAGTGGTGTTATTAGCTAGTTTTAGAAAATACACGTTTTCCAAAAGGTTTCCACAATTTTGGCCACTACTATACATGCACATGTGTATCCATCTATTATTAGCCATGCTAGGAGTTAATGCTATATGGACAAGGGATTCCAGGTTTTACAACACCACATAAGGAATCCAACTACTGAAGTCAAGTGTGACCTAAAGCATGTTCAATTTAAGGAACTTTAAGAGCTTGGACTTCAATTCCCACAATTCTCCAGGCAGCCGGGCAACTTTAACACTTTCCACTCTGGCTAGGGAATTGTGGGAGTTGAAGTCCATACATCTTAAAGTTGTCCAGCTAGCTGGCAAATCCTGGGTATTGAAGTCCACTCATCTGAGTAACTACGTTTGAGAAACACTGAATTTTCTAAGAAGGAACATTAGCAGAAGCTTGGATATGTCAGTGGAGAGCAATGAACCTCCTGGGGAGCTTCTGGGTGAGTAATTTACTCAATCTACTTTTGGGGGCTGGTCCAAATCGGGTTGCAGACACGGCTATCCTATAACTCCCTGCATCTAATTGTAAGCATGATTTTTTTCGATTTAAGCGTCTCATAAGCGCATTCCGTGATCTGGCTGTCCATATTCATCGGGCTCAAATTGAGACAAAGTGGAGCGGATGGATTAAGAGGCCGGATTAAGGCCGGCACCGTTTAGCGGCGGAACGGCCATTCCCCGAGTGTCTGTCGAGCTTCGCCCGCGAGCAAGGCTTGCAACTGGGCGGATTCCCGAAGGAGAAGCCCTCGGACCGGCAGAGGAGCAAATCAGGGTCCTGGGAGCCCACTGGCTGGAGAACCGACTCCCTCCAAACCCCCGTTCGCGGGGTGGTTTATTGTACTTTGAAATGGGTGAACTAAAGTGAAGCAGTGAAGCGCTCTAGCGGGCAGGCGGGCGCCCCCTTACATCTCACCCAAGGAGACGAGCCGGGGGAGAAGGCAGGTCCCACCGCCTCCGAAGAGCTGCTCAGCGATGGGGTCGGATCGGGATGCGAAACCCCATTTCTCCCATCCTCAGCCTCAAATGGAGATGGGTGGGGGCAAAACTCTGCGGCCCTATTCGCGGGTTGGGTATTTGGGCTCCTTCTTTGGGGCGAGCACCTCCCCCCACCCCCACTTGCCCTGGGCGAGAGTTGTTCGAGGGTCCTCGAGTTAAGGCTTTCGGGGTCTTTCCAGCCCACACCCCACTTATTTCTGTCCTCTTTAATGCCGCGGCGTGGGAATAGCCTTTTGTTCCGCCGTGGTTCGACGGAGCCGTTCTTTGGGAATGCTTCGTCTTTGCGCCAGCGGTTAAAAAGGCCGAGCTATGCTTTTCGGAGCCATTTGGATATCTTTTACGTTTTGTAGCTGCTCCCCGATCCCCAGGCTGCTCCCCGCTTTTCCGCATTTGCAGAAGAGACCCCCGGGTTTTTGCTAAAACGTCTGTGCGTAAAGAGGGGCCCCGCGCGCGGCCGGCTCGGCGGCTTTTATTATTTATTCGGAATCAGGCCAGCCTCTCAGCGAAGCCCAGCACCGAATCCCGGCTCAATTTCAGGGCAGGCGGGACGCTCGGGGGACGCGCATCAGTTGCTTTTCCTTGGGGGGGGGAGTGTGTGTGTGTGGGGAAGAGCTGCAAACCCAGCGGCGTCAGAACAGAAGGAGGCGAATTTCACCAACACTGGGCTGCATTGTCTGCCAAAGCAGCAGGGTTGCAATGCTCCAGTTGGCAAGGAAGTCGGGAGGCGTGAAAGGGTGGCGGGGTGAGGGGAGAGATAGCCGTGCACTCTTCCCAATGATTTATTTAAACAGCCAAGCGCCGCCCGGAAGACTTTTTCGCCCGCCGGTCGGAGCGACGGACAGACCCCCCCCCCAGCTTCGCCTTCTGCAACCGACCAGACCCCCAACTAAATAAGTCCGGGGGAAAGCCGCAGACGGGAAAAGGGGCGCGCGTGTGGAGGGTGTTTTGTCTGCCGCGGAGTTTCCTTGTGTATGTGTGCGTGTGAGAGAGAGAGCGAGAGAGAGAGAGAGAGAGCGAATGGGTTGGGGGTTGCCTTTGGTTTTGGTCTGGCCTCGTAGGCTCCGTTAATTCCGAAGATTCCGGAGCTCGCGCGGCCTGACAGAGGAGACCACCCCCCCACCCCCCACTCCCCGGCTTGGGCCATCCGCGGCGACTGGCGCGGAAGGCGAAAGGAAGGAGAGCCTGGGGCTCGCTCCCTTGCCGAAAGAATGCAGGAATTGCCGGGGTGACCGTTTCGACAAGGTAAGAAGGCTCTGAGGGAGCCAGAAAGCGCTTTCCTCTCTGGCGGCGGAGAACAATGCTTTTTAAGCCTGCTTGAACCGTGGCTTCTCCCGCTCGAGTTGGGGCATCCCCAGGAGGGTGTTTCCTGCAGCCACGTAAAGCTTTCGGCCAGAGGTATTTAAGGACCAAAGAGAGGGAACGAGAGTGAGCGAATGGTTTCATAACAGGAAAGCCCCCCGTTGCAAATAACCTATTTCTTTTTGTAAATCCTAGATTTTTAATCCTGGGTTGGTTTTTTTTTTCAAGCTTAAATTTATGTCTCCTCGCCCCCTGGTGGTCAGCTCGTGTAAGGGCAGGAGGAGACCCTCAGCTCGCCGTAATTGTGGGGAGTTCCAGAAATCTACAAATTTCGGGTGAAAAGGAAGAAGAAACCCCCCTCTTTAGCAAGGTTTGGGCTGCTTGCATTTGAACTTCCGGCGGCCCAAGAAAGAAGCTAAACCGCTTTAGGGAGAATCGGGAATGAAGAGATGGGGGGCGGGGGCGGGAGGTGAGCGGCCAAGACAAAACAGTGGCCTTTCTTAGCTGCCCATTTTAAGACGGAAAAGGCGTCCTTCTAAATTCCAATTTAGACGTTTTAAAAAATGATATTAAATTGTAGGCATTCTTTCCAGGTGAGGCTAAAAATCAGAAATGTACTGAGGTTCGATTTATCCAAATAAACTGTTTGAGAGCTAATTGTGAGCATATTTATTTATAAGATAATAAGTACAGCTTGTTCCAAAGATACATTATCTAAAGAAGGCAGTCCTGTATAGATCTGGGATAAGGATGCATTGCAGATCCTGTATAGACCTGAAATTCAGTTGGACTTTTGGCAAGATAAAAAAAATAATCCAGTAGTACGGATATTGTCAGGGGTTAACTTTTTGATTTCTAATTAGCAAATGACAAATCAGCCATCAATAGACACATAGACACGAACAACACCTATAGACTATGTAAAAGAGACAATCAGCCAGCCCAAAAGAGAAAAAGATTCCAGCAGTAATAGGCACACAGATCAGCATACATTAACTCCGAGGTTAACTTCAGACCAAAAATTAAGAAACTGCCAAAGAGCCATTAGTAAACAGCAAACCAGTCTAACACTGCCCTGACCTACATAGAATATAAATTGACAGCAAAGAGCACTCCTTACAAGCACTGATAATGTTACCTAGGGTTTCATTAGGGTAATGAAACATCTTCAAGAAAGCAAACAAGCTCAGAAAGCACCAAGGACCCCCTGATTTCTAATTCTAGCCTACAAACCTGGGGGTACTTAGCAGCCTCTTCTCCAACTACTTAGAGGCCTTAGGTTCATCCATGACTGGATGAAATTAGCTAGGTGTTCTCCTGTCCTTTAAAACTATGTCACTAAATGTGGTACTAAAGAAGTTGCGCCCATGCACCCTTCTGAGAAGTGGGGAGCAATGTGATTTTCTTCAGGGCAATGAAAATGTTAAAACTTTGGTTGGTCTATGTGGATTATAAGAAACAGTAATTTAAAAGGGCCCATTATATGCTTTTTAGAAGATGGTGTGTGTTTTGTTTACCAAGGCTTTTGGTGGATGGCTAAATGGATTTGTTCTGTCGTGCACCAGAAATCTTCTCAGCTTCTTTTAAAAACAGTATCAAAAACAGTTACAAAAAGAATTGATCTTCCAGGACAGATTTACTTGAACTTCTATTAGGGAGCCAGTTGGGTGTGATAGTTAAAAGCATCAGGCTAGAAGATGGGAGACCTGCCTTGAGTGTATTAAAGCCAACTGGGTGACCTTGGGCCAGTCACTTTCTCTCAGCCCTAGGAAGGAGGCAATGGCACCTCTGAAAAACCTTGCCAAGTAAACTAGTCCATGAAGGCTCCGAGAAAAGGGGGGTGACCCCTAAAGTAAATTAGGGGTTTTCTCCGTAATCGGCGCATAGTATAGGATTAATTTGGTGGGATATCCTTGAAGGACACAAACTTAGAAAAGGCGGGGGGGGGGCGAAAACTCCAGTCTTGGCGTTGCCTCGATCTCCACGGACCTCGCTCTCCTGCGCGTTGAAAACGCCGTTGCGCCCTGCCGTTCCTGCCCGCGGATCCTGGCTCGCTTCTTATGCTTGCTGCCCGCCCCCTTTTTTTTAACCCTTCCCGCTCCTGCGTGGATCTGGTGGCTTTTCCTCCCCACACATTCTCCTGCTCTTCCCTCGTGGGCCTTGCAGAGGGCAGCCGCTCTCCTTCCCGCCTAGCGCATCTCTGCCTGTAGTTTGTTCTTGGGTAACAACTCTGCATGTCCACTTCCCTCCGCCCCAGTAGCTGACATGAGAGGGAAGGTTCGGATCCACAGGACCCGGACGCCGGGCCACTCATCCATTTGCCGCGAGTGGCCGCCGCGAAGCCTCGGGATGACTTACAGTAGCAGTCCCCGTTGGGCTTTGCGGCGCCCGAGCTCAGGCAGGGCGTTTTTCCGCCCTTACTCCCGCGGCTCTATCTCGAGCCCTTTACAGGTGTGCTTTTTCCTGGCCGCCTTTCCTCCCGCTCTAGCCGTTCCCCAACACCTTTCCACGCCTGAAAGGTGTTTCCTCGACACACCCACCCATCCGCTTCTGAAGAGAGGCGGGCGAAAATCCGCTCGGATTGCGTCCTCCCGGCTCGGAGGAATTCTTCTCTCGGATCCGAAGTGGATCCCGGATCTTTTGCTCAGAACCGCGGGCCGTCCAAATACTCTAAAGGGAGAGATCAAGGGGAAGAAAGTAGCTTCTTCTTAATGGGAGTGGGGGCTAAAGAGGATGGAGGGGTGGGGAGAGAATGCCCGCTTCTACCGTTGCTAATTTGTCTAAGACGGTTCTGCTATGATTGTCTCATCTGAATAAAACAACTGTAGTTTTGTTTTAGGGCGGGGGGAAAAAATCAGCTTTCATGGTTCCCTTTCCTGATTGGCTTGACCTCCAGGCAAAGAAGATGTTAATAAACTAGGAAAGACGGATCCGTAACAACGGCTGGACAGAGTTGCTGGGGCTCAGTGGCTCGAGCGCTGAACTTAGTGTGGCTTTTATTGGAAGCATAGATGTCTCCGGCCAGAGGCCTCCAGTTCAACTGGACTTCAACTCCCATAATGCCCTAGGCGACTCGGACATTGGCCATGTTCGCTAGTGTTGATGGGCGCTGAAAGCCGCAAGTAGCTGGAGGGCTCCACGTTGGGGAAGAGAGGCCGATAGAATTTAAAGCGCTCAACTTCCTATGGAGTACTGTAAACCACCCCTTAAAATGAATGGTAGTGCTCTTTATTTTTCCCTTCAGGATGTCGCTCACACGTCCTAGAGAACTTTGCCAAGAGGCTTTAGGATTGGTCTATCAGGCCGTTGGGTTAATTGGCTAAATTAGGATTTAAGCCTTTTTAATCCCGGCCAATTCCACAGAAAGACAAAGGTTAATCCAAATGAATCAAGACCTCCATCAAAATAGCAACACAACGAAAAATAAGTTTTGCCATTTGGAAATCTTGTCCTAGATGCCCCTCTACAATCGTAAAGTTTCAGTTTAAAGCGGAGGAGAACAGACTGCCCACAGAGGGCATCTACCGGCCTGGAGTCAGTTTTTAAAATTTTAAGCAAGCAGGGTGGGAGTTCCTTAAACAAGGATTCTGAACAAAATAAAGGGTTTAGGCTGGAATGGTGGGTGAATCCCACTTAGGTTCCTTCTGGGATTGCTGTGAGCAGGAAGACGGGCTGACAAGACGAGGTGCAAAGGGTTGGAACCGACCTTACAATGTGCTTTTTTTTTATGGTCCGCCTTAAAATGCAGATTTTTTTGCTTGGTTGAAATTTCCCTTGCGATAGAGGGACGTCTACAACATTTGTTTTCTTGGGTGGGGGGAAGGATGAGTCTTTTTCGTCTGATTTCCTCTCTGTATGGGACTCTTGGGGAAGCCTCCGTGGACCTGGTAGTTGTTACCCATTGAATGTGCACCGTAAAAGTTGAGCTGCAGAATCAGCCGGAATTCAACATTGCAAAGTTAAATATTTGTTTTTAATTTTCTGGCTCACAAATTTTAACTACTAGGCAAGGTTCCTCCTGCGGCTCTTTTAATGGGCTTGCATAAATCGTTTTGTTATTACCTTCTGTCTATTAAAACAACATTGGCTGTGCATCCT
>JANHZT010001573.1:32395-45360 GCA_032468215.1 Stegonotus admiraltiensis | reverse complement strand
GTTATTTCCCCTTGTGCAACCTCGAAACTAAATTTAGAGGATATAGTGGCTTTCATCTTGCACATACATGTTACAGAAGCATACTCAGATAATACCATTTAAACGGGATTATATAAGAAGTGAATCAATACACTTTAAAGAAACAGTGGAAAATGAAAAAAACAGGCTTTAAAGCTGCAGCCTATAATTTACTATTCAAAAATACCACAGATTTCAATGTAACCTCTTCAGAATAAATCATATATTCTATAGTGCTTGAAGTTTTTTTTTTTCAAACTGCCACTTTGTTTAAGGAAAAACGAACAAAAAGCTGATTAAGAATTAATATGCTTTCCAAACAAGTTTGATGCTGAGGTGAGCAAGTTGGAAAATTCACTTTGGAAGTGATCCACAAGCATTCAAAGATTCCAATAACCTAGTCAAACCAAAGAGTGGGGAGTGGGGTGGGTGGGAAACTATCCTCATCCATCTATATATAGCCTCTGAACTTTTTTTCCTTTCTTTCTACTTACTTCCTTTTTAAAGGAGCAGGGGACTCCAAACTTGGCAACATGTGGAGTATGGCTGACTGAGGAATTCTGGAAGTTGCAATCCACAGGTCTTAAAGTTGCCAGGTTTGGAGACTCCTGAGCCAGAGAAGAAAGGATTCTGGAATTATTGGTATCCTACTCCCTTGCATTAACATGCTGTATGGATGTACTCTGAGAACAGAGGGAATCTCAAAACTCTTCCCTGGTTCCAAAATAAGACAATAATTCTAGAATTTAGAAAACTAGCCTCCCCTTTTTGGCAGGCTTTTTCAAGCACCTGAATTTAATTACTACTTCAGACAGAAAATCTATACTGACATCTCAGGTTTAATGTCCCCAGGAAGACAAAAAAAAAAAAAGAACCTCGGATTCTGGAAAGTGGTTGTATCGGGGAACATCACCTTCCCTGAGCAAATCACTTTTGCTGTCTCATTCACCACAAACTGGTTAGTTTAAGAAGGGAGACTAAGTCTTCTCACGATATTATTGTAGGCAAATCTCCTAACCCACAGTTGCATCCTCAGAGGATTTTGTGTTCCTGTCTCCCAAACAGCTGTTCAGTGTGTGTGTGGCGGGGGGGGGGGGAGAGGGAGAGGGAGAGGGAGAGGGAGAGGGAGAGTTGGAAAAGGATCCAGTTTGGAAAAATGCTGTTTTGGGACAAAACCTGGAGAAGATTCTTCAGGTTATCTAAAACTCATAGGGAAACTAGTGACTCCACAGATGTTTTGGGCTCTCAATTCTCATTCTGCACCAGGCAGCGTGATTAAAAACAGTGGGAAATGGTTCAACAATTATCTGGAGCTCCGCAACTTCTTCTCCTTGGTCTAAAACATAAATCTTCTGATTGGACTGGAAGCTGAACAAGGCTGGAAGCAAAAGTGCCTGAAGTTGAATGATAATGCAGCATGAGCTGTTTTGTTATTAGAGCCACAGGAGTGGAGTATTTCTCAAGAGTTTAGTAAAAGATTTAGCAAACTAGCAACACTAGTTAGATTATTGCTGATGTTTGCTTTCATGAAGCATTAAATAAGTTCAAAACTTTTTTCTCTTTAATATTCATTGCTTGCTGGAGATATTAAAGAGGATACTACAAGGCTCAGATTCCTTTCAGCTGTACATTGCACTTTAAATTTTGAAACTTAACACCCGCTCATTAGGTCAGTGGTGACTTATAGTATTGAACTAACTATTGTGCTCACCCTGGAACTAGTTGAGTACATCAGATATATAACGCAGTGACATTAGCACTCTTCCTTATAAAGCAATCACAGATTGCAAGTTCTGCAAATTTGCAAAATCAAGAACACAAAAGTGATCTCTTCGGAAATTCAGACAAGAGATCATTTACAAGAGACTTTAACTAACACTATTAACTTTCCCAGTTCTTTTCATGTGGCAAGTCCTGTTTCTGCTCTGAAACCTGCCAGATTCCCAGAGAATTTAACAAGTATTCTGCAAAAATGTCCTCTTCTTCATGGTATAGTATAATGAAGACACACTTAATGGTGAAGTAGGTAAGGACCCATCTAAATCCATCCTGCTAAAGACCCAGTAGGCTATCTCTTGGAAAAATGTAAATTTTGGCTGCGTGTTTCCAAGAGATGTGATATAGGGAGCCATAAAACAGCTGAGCAGCTAACAAATTGTTGGTTTTTCAAGATGATTTGCTCCCCATCTCAAGAAGCCAGGTGCTTAAGATATAAATCAATGTAATATTCCTGTACTAGCCCTTTTACAATAGGAGGGTCTGCAAAAGCCTCTTCTCTAAGACCTGGCCCCTTATTCCTTTATATAACAACGGTTCTTTCATTCAGGTCCCCTTAAAAGCAATCACAGGATGAACGATACTTGGAGAAATACTATTCTACTACTCCACCATGCCATACCAAGCAACTGTCCTTGGGTATGGGTAGAATTAAGATTTGTTTCGCGGCTTTGAAAATGGCAGCTGTTTCAAGGACTTGGAAGGACAGCCATTAAGATTCAGCTTATTGTGCAAGAAAAGTCTGTGCTGAACTTTTTCCACCAAACAGTCAAACCCAGAAACTTCTTAGAAATAAATCAAGGTAACCTCTTGGCCACTTTATGATGAGTTCATTCCTTCCCAGATTTAGGGAGCTCATGCTGGTAATTCAAGACGAAAAATCCTAGCTTGAACTGATCCTTATTCTGCTTTCACAAATACAGGTCAGATCCGGTTATTTAGTCACTGTGAGGCTTCTCAGGAACACCCTGTGGACAAAGCCAAAAATTACTGTACTTTAAAAAAAAATTCCATTGAAATCTGTCTTCTTTGAAATTAGGGAAGCTGTGTAAAAGCTTAGATTCCAAAATGCTATTAGAGGAAATGCTAGAGATCTAGTATGTCACCCAGGAACCTCTTTCAGGTAACTCCTTTCACGAAACAAGATAAGAATTTTGTAATCAATGAAATAATTACCACTTAAAAAGCAAGTAAAGGGAAGGAGATGAGCAGGCCTGCAATGTAGTGTTGTAATCCAATGAAGCATCTTTTTGTTTTCAGCCACCGCCCAATGGTAACTACCCTGTTTGTTTCTGGAAACTGGATCAAAGGTCAAAATTGGGCACATCGCACATCGGACTATAGGTCAAATGAGGCTTGGATCCCAGAATAAGCATACTAAGGGAGCATACAGGCGCTTTCTGTTTTGGACAGCATAATAGATGGAAACGCAACAAAGCCCTACATGGCATGGGGCCAGCATATTTGAAGGACCACTTCTCCTCAGTTATACCTACCTGGCCAACCAGACAGGGAAGGTTGTGGGTCTTTTAAGACGTATACCTGAAGGGTTCTAGAAGAAGGGCCTTCACTGTGGTGGCTCCTTCCCTTTGGAATATCATCACCCTGGAAATCAGGTTGGCTCTCTCCTTGCTACTTTTCTGGAAGGCCTTGAAGATGTGATTCTATCAGTGGGCCTGGGGACCTCAGACTGATTCAGAAACAGTCAAACGGGTTGTATAATTGTACTTGTCATTGCCATGGGGGAGGTATGGGAGATTCCGGGGTTTTTATATAGTTGATTTTTAATGCTGTACACGTTGCCCAGAGTCACTGGGTATGAGTTGGGCGTTTATATAAATCAATTTAATAAACAATAAATAAAACAAATGATACTCCTTCTGCAGTGGGAAAAGCAGCCTTTGTTACTTTAAACAAGATGATTAAAAACTGGCACAAACTAATATAAACTAAGGAAGAAAAAGAAAGGAATCAAGGAAAAAGTGCAAGGGAAATCTGCACTCATGAACAGATGTTTTGACCTGCCTGTCTAAAGTTACATATTAGTCTTCTTTCTATAAAATATATTATCAAACCCATACATCATAAATTTCTTTCATTTTTATGCAAAAAGTCCGTAAGAGACTTCCAATTACCAATAAAAGCAGTAAGCCTAATATCTGGAAGCTGTTATTAAGGTCGCCTACTTGATGGGTGAGATGTTTAGAAAAAAACCCTTTTTTCCCAACCTGTTTTTCAATACATTTTATTTATCTGAAGTCTCTTCATTGACAAGGCTGCTGGCAGAACTATCTGGAATCCCAGACAAGGATGTTACTCTGCACATTTGTTATGCCAGTTGTAGAAAGGTGGAAGAACCAAGGCATTTAAGAAGGTTGAGGCCACACATTCTTAGTAAAACCAATCAATACTTACATAGAAGAAGCAAGTTTTCTGAGGCATTTCCTGAGATTGAATGGCATAGCCATTTCAATATTCAAGTCACACTTAGGCATTTTCTGTCTTACTTCACTTACATTTATTGAAAAAACATAAGGGCTTAGGAATAAACATGTCTGCAGACTGCCTAGGATGATACATGTTTACACTGCTTTAGAATATCTGTCATTATGAACAGGCATCATTACTTATTACATCCATAGGTAATAATTATGGTTTTATCAGCTGAAGATGCACTTTTCACTTTAAAAACCCAGCAGAGATATATAATTACCATAGCAAGTTGTCGTCCTATGTTTCCTACAGTCACACCACCTGAGAAAAATATACATGGTAGCCAAGACCGGATATAAAGGAAATCTGGAGATGTATACCTAAAGGAAAGGAGAGGGGAACAAAATCAAGGATTATTTGTAGTTTTTAGCATCTCATCAAAACTGCTCTGGATATTTCACTTGCTGGAAATAGGGAAAGCATAAGGAATTAAATATTTTCTTATCTTATTAGAAGTACCAAATATGCATACAGATATATTTAAAACTGTTAATGTTAATACTTTTATATTTACACTTTTATGCCACCGTAAGTTCCCAGAGTCATTCTAGATAACAAGACAGGCGGCATATAAATTTAATAAATAAAATGAATAGAAACATACATATTTATAGAGAATACTTTGAATGTATTCCCTTGTACTAAGAGAGGGAAGATTTTAAAAAAAAATTAAGAAAAATTATGATGTAGCTTTGTAAGTAAGTCCATGGAAGTTACTATGGTTTAGAAATAACACAGGCCTCCTCTAACATACTCTTTGGCTTATATGCACAGTACAGAAGAGGAACGTAACAGTCGCTCAATACTTTCTCATTCACTTGCTTGTCTACAACTTTACAGGGCCTATAACTCTTGGTTAATGTTTTAATGAAAGGCTGGTTTTAGGCAAAGGGACAAGAGGGGGAAAAATACCCTCTTTGTGCCCAGTTCCAGTCTTAACGGAACATATTACCAAATCTAAAACTATTTGCCCATATTACACAGTTAAATTCTGATTGTGCACATAGAAACAAAGCTGTATTATTAAGTTAGGACAGACATTTCCTTCTTTAACAGAATAGCCATCAATATTTGAAGAGCTAGTTTGGTGTAGCAATTAAGGTGCTGGACTTAGACACCATAGGTTTTAGTTTTCTCCAGGTGAATTTAGGACTAGTAAATCTCTTTTAGGGCCATCTACCTCACAGGGGTGTAGAGAAAATAGGAGGTAAAACAGACTGGTAGCAACTATAGTAAACTGAAATGAGTACAGGCATAATTTGTGCCTTTTAAAAAAAGGTTGAACAATTAGAAAGAAGGGAATGCAAGGGGTACTTACTGATAAACTCCATTATAAACCAGAAACTGTGTAATCAGAGTAGCTACAAAAGCAATTGTAATCCCAAGACCAAGACCACTTCTTGAACGATCAAATGTCCACCAGAGGCCCAGCGACAAAGCTGCAAGGGTCAGGGAAAGCTGGATGTTGTTTGCAAAATCCAATTTCTAAAAAGCAAGCTAAGGAAATTTGATAGTCTGGCAAATTTCTTGCTCTACACAAGTCTTAACATCTATCCAAGCATCCCACCTTTTCATGCTTTTCACTTTTGACAGGTTCTTTACTTCTCCTACCATTATCTTTATGTCTTATCCATAACATGCACATGCAGAGATCAATTTATAGAAAGTACAAGAAGTAGGAAGAGTGTATTTGAGAGATCATTTTCCTGCAAATCTACTGGATTCCTATTTTCAGCTAAGCATCTCAACCTGCAGGGGGCAATCTTTTCTATGTATTTTCTAAACTCTCTTTAAGGAGACATTAAATTTCACGAAATAAGATTTAAAGCGTATCCTGAGGGAGAAGTTATAACACAGCAAAGAAAAACAAATTGCTTATTCACAATTAGGCAGGCTGAACTGCCACATTTATCTTAAAACAATGTCTTGTATGAATGCTTCTGGAGGACAATAGATTGTTAAATAAATCTCCAATTCTGTAAAGTGACTAAAAGAATTATAGGCCTACTGTGGGATTTTTTTAGTGTAAAAAGACGTAATTCCTGTGCTCACAATTTGCTATATTTCCAATAAATTTTTCATTATACCTAAGCAATGCCCTATGCTCTGCAAGTGAAGAGATACAGAAGGGAGTGTCTCACTTTGCTTTTTAAGTTAGTTGGCATGAATAGTGTAGGTATTAGATAAAACTGTAGCCAAGTCTTTGGAAACTAGAAAGGGAATATAAAAATCCTTCAGATCATAGTCAGTATCTCTGCCGACAATAGAATGGAATCAAGCAAGCAAGCAAGCCCTCATGCCATATCGTTAAGGCACCAGGCTAGAAACCAGGAGACTGTTTGAGTTCTAGTCACACCTAAGCCATGAAAAGTGGTTGAGTGACTTTAATCCTGCCTTAGACATGAAAGCCAGCTGGGTGACTTTGGACCAGGCCCTCTCTCTCTCAGCTGAACTCACCTCACAGGATTGTTGTTAGGGGAAACTAGGAGAAGGAAAGAGTGTATATGCACTGCCTTGGATTATTTATAATATTAATAATGGTGGAATGTCCCAAAGGTGCTTTTTCAAGAAGCAACTGGGCTTTCTGGCTTTTCTTTGAAGATGCTTCACTTCTCATCTAAGAAACTTCCTGGATAAAAAGCAAAATGTCTTCAAAGAAGAACAACGAAAGTCCAGTTGCCTCTTGAAAAAGCACCTTTGAGACAACCATGACCTGGATGACTGAGAATCTCCACAGACATAAAGGTGGAATATAAATAAATAAGGGTGGGTTGGTTTTTTGTTTTTGTTTTTGCCAGCTCCAGCAGTTTTAGTTTAGATTCTTCAGGACAAAACTGAAAGAGAAACAATAAACTTTAAGCAGAGACTTTAGAGCAAAGTTTCCCAACTTCAGGAACTTTTAAAGTTATATGGGCTTCAATTCACAAATTGTGGCTGGGGAATTCTGGGAGATATGAAGTCCAGGGATTTCTAAGATTGAGAAACTCTGCTTTAAAGTATAGATAGCACAAGGCACTCATGTGTGAAACTGATTTATGAAACTCAAAACAATTGAAGTTGGTTCAGTAATGATGGGAAAAATGCTAGGCAACATTAAGCCTTTTTTTTTCTAAGGATACAGCACTTGCATGGTTAATGCCAACGAAGACAGCAATACATCGCATTACGCTTGCCCATTCTCGTTTGAATTTGTGAGGTTCACCAAGATGGCTGTCAATGCAGGGATACAGCAGGCCAATAACAGCTGTAAAAGGAAAAGTAATAGAAGAGATGCTGAAATCAGTTGTTCTGTTAGTCATTCATTTTCCTTTCCACAACCACCAGCAAAGCCCACTTTTCATTTTCTGAGCTACTGAAGATTACAGGTAGCCGTCAACATTCACTTAACAATTGTTTGAAGTTATGATGAGTCCTTGCACTTATGACACTGCAGAACCCCTACGGTTACATAATCAAAATTGGGCATTTGGAAACCAACACATTTATGACAGTTGCAGCATCCCAGGGTCACATGATCACCATTTATGACTTTTGGGGGGGGGGGGTGTTTGACAATTAAAATAAATAAATGAGGGAAGCCAGATTAGTTTAATGCTGAAGCAGGCTGCCTTCTGAAACAATCAACAATTATTTTTACAAATACTTACTGTATTCAATAGTAACTTATAAGAAAGTCTCTCTAATCCTCAAAGTCTGTGATTTAAACTACTATAAAATATAGAAATACACTTTTCCCCTATGGAAAAATCATGTCAAGTATTTTTCAGATCAGCATAATGACTAAGTGGCAATGCCCTGGACATCTCCATGCCAATCATATTAAGTTCAATGAAACAATTAATTATGTCTATGCTTTCTTTTGCCTGATTTTACAGTTTATAGGTAGTAAAACAAAACATCCACCTATTTTTGTGACATAAAAGCTAGTTCCTTTTTCCCAACTTGACCTGCAGAGAATAAATGTTAAGTCTGATGCCATAAATGGCTCTGGGGCCAAAGCTATGTCCAATCTTCTGTCAACAGCAGCTCTATTAAATACTGTAATTTGGAACCCAATGCCTGAAAATACCATTTTGGAATAATTATCAAAAGGGGCTAGCTTACCTAATTGAAAAGGAATTATAGTAATTCAACTTTGAACTTTTATTTGTACTTTGCAAATAAAAAAGGGTCATTTTCTATGATCATCTTGCTAGGAACTGAAGCTGCTCTTAAAATAGGCACTAAGCCAGTCTCAGTTCCTCTCTTCTGTCACAACATGTGACTTCCTTGTTTTTGATTGAGTATGTGGCATGTTCAGACTGAGAACCAATAGGAACCGGAGCACGCGACTCACCAGTTTCCACAGCGAGCCAATTATATGGCCAAGAGTAATGATGAATCATGCCAGCTCCTGGGTTAAAAACTTGCCAAGCAATAATAGCTAGAGGAAACTCTTTTGCTTTCCAGAGTGAAAAATAATGCCAAACTCATAAAGCCTTTAGAAGGAAGGAGGAAGCACACAGTGCTGCTAAAGGTGTTATTTTCTTACATCCCAGTGTTCTCCTTCTGCGGTCAAATACAGTCTATCAAATATCATCAATATATATAAGCTCCTAAGTGCCACTCTGGACACCTGTTTGGTTAAATAGCACACACTACTCTGGGCAATGAATGAACATCCTTCAACCCATCTTGAAGACACAACAATTGGAAATCCCACCACCTTCCTTAAAAAGCTTCTCACTTACCTGCTGCTGTCCCACAGCAAGGGGGTACCCACCAGGCAGAAGAGAAGATTGTAGAGATGACTTCCTCAGGGAACAGGGTTACATTCCTCTGAATCTGCAGTAAGTTTAGCACCAATGCAAGGAAAGTGCCCACAGCAAAAAGCACCAGGCTGCGCTGCAGTAAGTCTCTGCTTAAGTTCAAGCTGCTACCACTGCCTCTGTTTGGGCTGTTTGGGTGCCGGGCTGCATGACCAACTAAGGTTAGGGGAGAACTGGACACGGATGAGGTTAGCATTTCACCCACTCTGGCTGCTAGCCCTGTAGCACTTCCACCTAGGTGATCCTTGTATCTTCCCCTGGCTGTACAGGAGCAACTCCAGGTATGATTCTCAGGTTGAGGTACAGGTTTCTCCATCAGGTTCCTGAAAGAGACATAAAGGTCTTATGGAATACAGAATACTCAGAAAGCTCTTCATCTGTTATGTGCTGTATGTTTTTATCTCTATAAAAATTTATCCTTATACTTCTCTAATTAACCCCATTATAATGTGGAATTCAACAGTACTTTATAATGCCTTGGTAAGACCACACATGGAATACTGTATTACATAGTCGCCACAATGTAAAAAGGATGTTGAAACTTTAGAAAGAGCGCAGAGAAGAGCAACAAAGATTATTAGGGGACTGGAGGATTAAACATATAAAGAACGGTTGCTGGGATTGGGTATGTCTAGTTTAATGAAAAGGAGGACTAGGGATGAAATGATAGCACTATTCTAATATTTGAAGAGCTACGAACACGAGGATGTCAACCTGTTCTCCAAAGCGCCTGAAGGCAGGACAAGAAGCAATGGGTGGAAACTAAGGAAAAATTTCCTGACAGAACAATTAATCAGTGGAACACCTTGCCTCCAGAAGTTGTAAATGCTCCAACACTGGAAGTTTTTAAGAAAAGATTGGATAACCATTTCTCTGAAATGGTATAGGGTTTTCTGCCTAAGCAGGGGGTTGGATTAGACCTCCCTTCCTTTATTTTGTTATTTCCCTGAAAGCATTAATATAGGACCAAAGAAAAAGACCTTAAGGAAGGAATTTTCTCCTTATCTTTAATTTTAAAAAGTTCTCTCCATCTCAGGTCTTCGCCTACCTAACTATTGTTGTAAGAATTAAGGATGTAAAGTACTTTATAGTGAAACTGAGGCAATAATTCTGGGTCTTACTACCCGGCTAGAGAATTAGAGGCTTGATTAAATTGCTACTTAGCCAAACATATTTATGAAGTCACCTGACTTTCTTATCGCACAAAGTTGCTGCCAAAAGAAATTTGCTTTGAACTTTTAGAACAACCACAAGATAAAACCATTATTAGTTTAAATATTTACACTGCTTCAAGGTGCAAGTAATTCCACAGATTGTACTGAAGAGTTTTATCTAGAATTCCAAACACAAACATCAGCATAAAATATAAAGTATTATATACCATGATGTTAAAACAGTAAGAATTTTCTAGGAATAAAACATAGTCCTTTAAACTTTTGATTGACTAACTAAATGCCAACAAGTTGGTGACTACATAAGTAGATCTTCTCCAGGAATACCATTCCAAACCTGGTCCTTCAGGTGCACTCATCCACCTTGTTACTAATTGCCCTCTTCTTTTTCCTTCCACCTTCCTTTCCCAGCATTGTAGACTTCTTGAGTGATCTGGATCTTCACATTGTGTGTGAAAAACATGATAATTTGACCTTGGGCATTTTTGCCTCCAATGAGAATTCTGGACAATTTATTCTATGGTCAACAATTATTTCCTTGGCTGCCCATGGTTGTCTCTGCACTCTTCTCCAATACCAACATTCAAAACTCTCTAGATACTTTGTCCTGGTTCTTCAGGATTTAATTTCTATGAAGTGCATGCACAATTCTGATTTTTGTATGTATAGACCAGGGATCTTCAAATTTGGCAACTTTACGTATTGTAGATTTCAACTCTCAGAATTCCTCAGCCAAGAATGTTGGCTGGGGAATTCTGGGAGTTGAGGTGCACAAGTCTTAAAGCTGCCAAGTTGGACACTCTAGTATAGACCCTTCAAGCTTAACCCAGTATGAAATGCAGCATTAAATTGTCCCAATACCAGTGTCATGGCATATTTAAGTAACAGAATAGTGAATAATAGTGTTAGAAGGAATCTTGGAGGTCTTCTAGTCTAAACCCCTTGCTCAAGCAGGAGACACTATACCATTCTGGACAAATAGTTCTGTAGTTTCTTTTCAAAAGCCTGTTTTCAAACAGCTAGAGCCTATAATCAAAACGTTCTCGCTTCATGCAGATTATTGAACTGCTCTTTTTTCCCCCCTCTTCAAAATAGGGCAAACTATAATAAGATGCCAGACTAGTTTTGTCTATTTGGTGCTACAAGAATGCTAATATTGTAGGAAAAAGACTGCCTCTTGGGAAATGTATCTGAAGGCCACTGTATCTGGTTACAGAATCCCTTCTGCTGTAGGAACAGAACCACTAGTCTGACATCTGACTATTCTATCAGATAAGAGGGATGAGTAAAACAAGTCTCCAGCTCAGACCAGCTGTGCTTTCTCAAGATTTCACCAGCCTAAGCGTGTGACTTCAAACTTTGGAAAAAGCTAAGCAGGCTCAGTCTTCATAGTTGGATATGAGACCACCAGGAGAAACTAAGGCAGTAGGCCAGCTTGGGAGACTGAATCAATATTCTGGAAAGCAATGGCAAGCTACTTCCAGATCCTTGGCAGAAAGGAAAAAAAAATGACATGAAGTCACAAGAAGTGAAGCTTGACTCCCTGGACTGCTTACATTTTCTACTTTTAGGTGCAGCCGAGACTTACAAATTGGCCTCTTCTCCCTCCAGCATTTAACTGCAAAGATCTGAAGGAAGCTTAAAGCTCCTAATGTCATTTCTCTTGGTCCCCAGGCTCTTAACCACAAAGCCCTGCCACGGCTGCCTGCAAGCAATCCTTCAGAGGGTATAAGACAAGATGCAAACCATGCATGGTGTTAGGCATGGGGTGCTCAACTCCCCCACCTACCTATTGCAATGCAAGAGAGTGAGTGAGTGTGTGTGTGTGTGTGTGTGTGTGATATATAAAAAGCAGAAAGCATTTACAAAGAACCACTAAATGAACCCAACCCAAAGGTCCATCTCTCTCCCCCACCCCCACAAAGTCCAACAGGATTTTTTTTTTTTAAATATATTTTTTTACAAATTAAGCTTTTTCCAACCGGTGGTCAGTCACAAAAAATAACATCCCTCTTTTCTGGAGGATGCATCTGGTAGGCACCCAGTTGGAGGAGACGGATTTGCTGCAAAGGGCTAGAAAAGGCTGATCTCCCACCCAGCCACCCAGCCATTCTCCTTAGCAGATTCGAGGGCGAGGGGCTCTTAAGACCCACCAGGTAGGACGCGGGGACCACCGAGGTTCCCCCACACTCTCCCCGCTACCCTCAGGTAGACTGCCTCCAACTGTGGAGTCTCGGGTGAGCGCTAACTGCCCGTCTTCCACGAAGCAGGTACCGTTTTTTTGGGGGGAGCGCCCCTTAAAGAGCCCCTTACATACATACACACACACGTCCCTGTCCCTACCTGCTGCGACTCTGGCGGTGGCGGCGGCGGCGTCCCTCTCAATCGGCCCCCTCACGCACACGCGCCCGGCCGGCTTATAAAGGCGCGAGCGCCGCGGCGCGAGGCACTTTCGCGTGGCGCGCCTCCGCCCCTCCAGCGGGGCCGTTGCTGCTGAGGCTGACGCGGCGGGAGGGAGGGAGAGGGAGGGAGGAGGGAGTAGGCGGGGCTGCCGAGCAGTCCCGGGAACAGCATTGCAGTCTGGTGAGGCTACCCAGCCAATGGGAGCCGGGCGGGCCATATGACGTGAGGGACACACCACCCGCTCTTCCCTCAACTGACAGGGCGGGAAGGAGAGAGCCCGCAAAAGCAACGGGCG
>JANHZT010001572.1:211323-227125 GCA_032468215.1 Stegonotus admiraltiensis | reverse complement strand
TGGCTTGGTGGGCGTGGCTTGGTGGGCGTGGCAGGGGAAGGATACTGCAAAATCTCTATTCCTGCCCCACTCCAGGGAAAGGATACTGCAAAATCCCCATTCCCTCCCCACTCCTGGGGGAAGGATATTGTAAAATCTCCACTCCCATCCCACTCTGGGGCCAGCCAGAGGTGGTATTTGCCGGTTCTCCGAACTACTCAAAATTTCCACTACTAGTTCTCCAGAACCTGCTGGATTTCACCCCTAGCTTTCCCTCCCAGTGAGCAGGGAACTCTTCTAAAAACTCCCAAGTAATTTGCTGGACTACCAGCATATCAAAAGCTTTCTGAAGAAAATAGGAAAGTAGACCAGCTAAGAGTAGATGTTGGAAGAACCCTGTGATCCTTCTAGAGAAATTAGAAGGAACAATCAAATTTTGAATAATTTCATCTATTTTATATAAACTGTAGAACCCCTTCAATTTTCAAGGCTATTAATTGTAATGATTTTCTTGTTTAAAAGAGTATGCCTTCAGACTGTACTTTTAGACTATTTCTTTTACATGTAGATAAATTTTAAGCTTAGTGTAAGACTTTCATTACTTATGAATTATTTATTAGTTTATGAGAAAGAGTGCAGTATGATTAACATGCTGCCATAAAATTCTTGATCATAATTGATGGGATGTGGTTGTGGGAATGTTTATTCCAAAGGTAGAGGTTGAGAAAGTAAATATATCCTTGTAATCAATCACTTTTTTAATAAAATATCTTCCAAAATTGCTTATTGTGGTTAAAAAGTATGGTAAATAAGAGATAGTTCATAAAATTTTTGAGTAAGGGTATTCATGAAATTGAAACTATTAAATTTTGGGCTTGGAATCAATTCCAAGTGCAACATTGTATTTAAAATTTCTGGATTGGTTGATTGTGATGAATAAAGCTTCAAATAGATTAAGTATTCTGTGTACTCCCAAAATAAATTGAAAATTTTCAGATATGTCAATTTGCATTTAGATCTTGCTAACTGACTGCCTTATTCAGTGACTGAAGTTACAGTGCTGAAATAATAACTTTACTACCAATATCCACATTTATAACCTACAGAGTTTCCCTGAGTTACATGATCACCATTACTGAATGTGTTTTCCTATGCCTGATCCATTGTTTTTCTCCCCTCCCTGCAGAATGGAGAGATTGGGGAGGAAGGGATTACAAGATAGTAAGCAGGCACACAGTAGGGAATACATATCAGAAGAATGTGGCAATGTTTGCAGCTCTGAGCTTGCTATACAAACAGCCCAGTGTATTCCATGTTTGCCTGCTTACTCTCTTGTAATTCCTTACTCTTAATCTCTGCAGGCCGGGAAGAGGGAAAAATGGTCAGGAACAGGATACACTGCCTATAGAAATTGCCAGAGTTTTTTCTCCCTTCCCCTTCTTCTCTCACAGAGTGGAGCGTTCTTAAGCAAGCAGAGGAGGGAACAACAAACAAGCAAGCAATTTCTGTAGACAATCTCCTGAGCCTGACCTATTTTTGTCTTCCCTTAGACAAGACAAGGTCTTTGACACCCAGAGCTAAGAGCACACAAAACTAAAATCGGCAGGATACTAAAGTATGCACTCAATCTAACATGGTTCTCGCCACTCAAGTCTTGCTATACTACCTTCTCCTGTGGGTGAGGATGAGGGAGATGGTGTGTTTGTTGGGGGGGATAGGGTGATGAACAAAGAATGCCAGAAGAATATATATTGTCAGTAGGAGAGTATGTACTTTCAGCAGACACACCCAGGGCAAGATGATTATCCCAGCTACCTAGTTGAAGAAGGCATCTATTTACCTTCTATTTATCTAACAATGAAAAGGGCATAATTGCTTTAGATAGACAATATAATGCTAGATGAGGACTTATCATGTTGACAATGCTGCAGAGGAAGAACTGAAAATCCTTCAGAGTACTAATAGTGGTTTTGATGTGGCTAAATTAAAGTGTTGGGAAAATCTATTTGCTGATGTTGTCAACAGGAAAAGAAAATCTTATGATGCAAAGATATAATTATAGTAGAAACATTGAATGAAGAAGCATGGACATGGAGGAACTCAGGCAGTGAAAGATGAAGGAATTTAATTACAAAGTGATGTCTCCTATGTAAGCTCCAAGTTAAGCTAAAGTGGAAGAACAAAGCCAACCGTTTTCCACTACATTTTCTTCCAATCTTTATTTTCAAGGAGAACATCAAATCACTAAAATCCCCAGCCACATTGATTGGAAACCAGAGGAATTGTAGAATGAATCCTAAGAAGTTGTTAAGGGTAAATGTAAAAAGAGATTGCCAAAGATGAAGAAACAGAAAAAGGTAAAGTAGATGTCAGGACAAATCATGGAAATTGCCAAGAAGAGAAAAGACAAAGCCAAAAAAGACAAAGTTCTCAAGAAGGAATTTAACAAAGAGTTTTGGAGAGCTTTCAAGAGAGACAAGAGGCAGTACTACAGCAACATCAGTAAAGATGTTGAAATGGAAGTAGATGGGAGAAAACAAAGAAACCTTTTGAACTCGAGATTCCAACCTTGAATTGGTATCATAGGGATGTCAATGGATAGAGAGTAACTGACTCAAAGATTAAAGATGGAAAGAGTGTAGTTAAATTCTGTACAATAGATATGTTGAAATCCAAAATATCTTAAAATTTTTTAGTACTGGATTAAAAAATAAAGTTGAACAACCCTTTGGTCATTATCAAATCACAAGGCTGCAGAAACTGATGGCCTATCTACAGAAATATGGCAAGACCAAAAAGAAGAATCAAACTATGCCAGAAAATCTGGAAAATTCACACAGTGGTGATTAGATTGGAAGAAATTAGTCTAGATACCAATGTCAAAGGAAGAAGTATAATATTTTAAATTTCATTTGCAAATTATTACATTTAATTCCATAGCAAAATTATTCTTAGGATTTTCCAAAACAGAAAAAAACTGGTTTAGAAAAGACAGAGAAAAGGAAATACTATTGCTGATGCATACTGGATAACTGAGAAAACCAAAGAATGTCAAAAAGATGTCAATACATGCTTTATTGATTGTAGAAAAGCCTTTGATTGTGTCAGTCATGTAAAGATGTCAGATGTTTTTAGGAAAAAGGAACCTAGAATATGTTATTGTCCTTCATCAAAAACCACACACAGTCAAGGAAGATGCAGTCTAGATGGAATTTGATAAAACAGACTAGCTTCAAATTGTCAAGTGGGGAGACAGGGTTGTATTTTCCTGGAGTGGTTTCACAATGGAGGAAGAAATACCAATAATCTGCTCATGGTAGCTCATGCACTCTGATAGCTAAAAATGCTGATAATCTGCAAACAGTAAGGTATCTCATATGGGCTAATTTATAGAATTGTCCAAAATCCAGGACCTATGGCTCCTATGGAATACTTAGGAAACGTGTAAGATATAGAAAATACAAAGTCTTGACAGACTTAATTTTGGAAAATATTTGTAGCTCAGGGTTGAAATTACTACTAGCACTGATGATGTTACCTACTTGGGTAATGAAACATCTGTGTGATGACCCGAGCTGTGGCACGAAAGCAACATAACCAGAAAACAGATCTAACTCCCCTTTATTGTTCCAACTGTGCTCCCAACGTTCCCACATTCACTACAAGTCCTGGAGCAAAACTCTCACACGCACTTTCAGAAGCCTCTGGCTTCAAGTAGTTCAGTAAGCCAGGTTAACCAAACAGCAACCAGGGCCAGCAGTCCAATAAGCCAGGTTAGCTAAACAGTAACTAGAGCAAGAAGTTCAGCGAAGCAGGCTAACTGGCAAGCTCCACAAGACAGAGTACAGCAATCTCCAGGCTTTGGCAAGTGCACACAAGGCTCCACAGATTCAATGCTTTTTCCTGACAAATGCCCCTCCCACCGGCACCTCCTTACATCTCAGTCCCCTAGTGAAAAGGGGCGGGGCACTCTCCTCCCTCGTAGCTGGCTCAATCTGTGTTGATGTCGCCGTCTCTCTTCCCTCCTTGCTCTTCTCCTGAGCAAGTGACTGCAGGCCTTACTAATTCAGAAAAGCCTTGCCTGAACTGACTCTGCTCTTCCCCAGTTTCCTCCAAGACCAACTCCATCTCTGTCAGTTCTTGTTCCAGCTCATCTTTCCCCGCAGAGTCAGACTCCGGGGGCATGACAGTCTGCAAGAAAACAATCAAGCACAGAGAGCACCGAGGACCCCTATTTAATTTTCCCCTCTCTCAAGTCTATTCTTGCTTTCTGTTTTATTATGATGTCTTCTTCCCCTCCAGCAGCTCAGTTTTTGATATTGGAATGTCTCAGAGTTTTCTCCCAGCTATCTTGCTGCCAAGCAAAGCCGTTAATTCACAAAGTTCTGCAGTCCAGCATCAGAATCCCATTCTCAAAAGCTGCTCTAGGCTTTTCCTCCCAGTCTTTCTCCATGTTCCAAAACTGGAATCTCTAGATTTCAATTCGATGAATTACAGGGTGGGTTTTGACAGAAATACAAAGTAGTAATGTAGACAGTTTTTAGTTGATCCATTTATAAAATAATTTGCCAGGCTGACTTTTATATTGTAATTACAAATATAACTATAAATTGTTAATTAATTTAGCACAATGAAATGTGTATAAAAACAGATTACAAGGTAAGTGACTGTTAAAGCATAAAAGCAAATGAACAGCTACCAAGCAGGTCTAAAATTATAAATAGTGAGATTTTTCAATTTTGAAAGATTTTCAAATGACCATTTTTTTGTTTTTACAAAATTACTTTATGGATTTGGGTAGCACAACTAAAAGAATCTTTCCTTCTGATTCCATAATAAAGAAATAAATCAGTTATCAGAACAAGAGTAACATTTTTCTGAAATCCCCAAAAATATTGTGGGTATGTTTTTGTATGTGGGTATGCATGTTTGTATTTGTGCATCCATTATTTTAATTTCAAAAGAAAGTTGCAATTCTACCATATACTCCTTTGGAATCTAAAATAATCTTAATCTTATTTATTATGAGGCACAATATTAATTTTAACAATACTTTGTGAATATGTATTTTGTAAGAAACTGAGACATATTGAACATATAAAATGCACTATAAAACAGTGATAACTGCAGGGCACACACATATTTAACAAAGATTTCAAATGCTAAAAGCACTCAGGAAATAGTTACATAGCACTTTCTTCTTTCAAACATTCAAAATAGATTATTTTTCCCTCTTTGTCTTTTCACTTTTCTATAACCTTTCTCAACGTGTTTCATTCAAACTGTTTCCTGATGAAACAGGGAAGTTACTTAGTGAATAAACAGGTCAGGGCACTTTTAAGAAATCAAATTTTAGAGAAAAAGTTTTTGCTGCTATTTAGTAGGATATTTTTGATGATCACTATAAAATATTAGGTATGGAAAGAATATAAATGTTTTACTATAACAGAAATATAACAGACAGCTCTCATGGAACCACTTCACATACTTACATTGAATATGCCTTTCATTATGGTGGTAAAGGCTAATAATTTAACGTATGTATTATTGAGTAGAGCTTTCAGAAATAATTGAGTTCACCATAATTTATTTCTAAGTTTGTACATACTGACTTGCAGTTACTCTGAGGCTGTGAGTACATTTGATTCTCCCTTGGAATATTGTGATAAATACACCTACCAGTGTTTAAAAAATTATAGCACATTCAGTAAACTTGGTATGAACTCATATATAAATTGCATTTTTCCAATCTATAGAAAAGTTTGCTGTAATCAGATTGTTTTTAATGTGCATTTCATTTGCAATTTCATGTTTTCATTTCATGTTCCAGTAGAATAATAGTCCAAGCGGGTATAAAATCATTCAGTGCCTTTTATTACATTATATTATTATGGAATATTTGTTGTAATTGTTGCTTCCATCTTATTATAGAATATTAAAGAATTGCATTCTATGTACCATTTGTGAATTGTAACATGCCATGCAAATTTTATTACAAAACAGGGAATTTTAGCTAACTGTAATATTTGAATGTTACATTCATTTGACCTTGCTATATTTGACTCCATAAATCTTTGTAATAGATTTCATTACTTTTAGTCATTAATGTGTGAAAAAGCTATTTATCATGCATATTTTCAATATGCCCAGCCATTTCACAATTATCCTTGTAGCTTGACATGTACATACAAGTTTGTTTGACTTTTCTAAAATTATTAATGAACTAATTTATTATATCTTTTAAAGAAATATATTTCAAATATGAAATTTTGAAAACCTACTGGCATTTACAGGTTTTTTCCTTCCGTACTAATTATCTAATATCAAATTAGCTTTGTAAACTGACTTTTAGCTGGACCATGTGGAAAGGGATATAATGTAGATGCTTTGCTGTACTCATTGTAGTCTCTGTGTGTAGTTTGCTGCATTTAAAAGAAGAGAAAAGCTGAAAAAACAATGGATGTAAACTTCATCTCTTTGGTTATGTCTCAATATTTTTTTGTTTATCTGCAGTTCTGTTACAATGTGTGTGCATTATATTTTAGGGCTGGGATAGCATTGTGTTATAATCAGACAAAAGCCATGCAGGACATATTTATTTGCTGCATTTTCATTTTTATAAAACAATATACAGCATTTTCTATAAATATTTCAAATACACAAATTAAATATCGAAATCCTGTTACATGCTTCTTTGGTTACGAACCTGTCCATCTATTTAGATCAATGGAAAAGGTCTTCTGAAAATGCCCATACTGCAAGAAACTCAATTGCTATGTGGGAAAGTACTTTCTCTTTTATAGTTCCCAGGCTATGGAATGAGCTCTAAGGAAGTGATAGTAACAAATAGATTTTACCAAGGTTTTAATTATTAATTGTTTTAAATTTTGTCTTTGTTATACTTTGTATTTTTCATTGCAGTAAACTAACTTGAGCCTCCAAGTTGTATTGTCCACTAGCTGTGGTTGGCATTTTCCACACTTTTGTTTTTGATTAATCTTAAACATTTTCATAATTGTTTTATTTGCATAAATGTCATTGTTTTTTAACTTATGAGCTGCTCAGAATCACATTAGTGAGATTCACTGCTATGCAAACAAACAAACAAACAAACAAACACTTTGAAAAAAAGACCAAGATAATTCTAGCAGTGTTCAGGAAATGATATTCGGTCAGGTGAGTTACATTGGAAATGAAGAATAAATGTTGAGATCTATAAGAGAAAAGAAAATCAAAATCTGAGCCAAAGGCCTTTATATATAACATAAAGAACACAAAGGAAAGCCATTAAAGAATCTTACATTAATAGCACTAGTTGTTACAGCATTCCAAAGCATATTCTGTGGAACTACCATTTATATTATTGTCTAAGATGATGATGCAGAAGAGAATTTCATCTATATTTTTTCTATTATTGAAAAAAAAAGTATTTTAGCAATTCATAGAGGAACAACTTGAAAGAATACAAATGTTTTCATTGACATTAGAAGGGTATAGCTTGATGAATGTTATACTGTGACATTTCACTATAATGAAAACATTGCAGGAATCATGGTATAAATAGTGGCATTCCATTCTCACTATCATTTCTTCCAAATTATAGATGTTGATCTAGAAATATCTACAAAACTAAAATGTATACATGGTAATCTAGATAACGAAGCCAAGAATTGGGAGCCCAGAAATGGGCATCACGGACGCTCTTGCTAATCGACTGAAATGAAATTCTGAACTATTGACTAATCTTTATCTTCTTGTGCTACACTAATGTGCTGCTCTTCCAAGTTATTATCCATGGCAAAATAAAATCTATTTTCTGCAGCTGAAAAAACTGTTTTTACAATGGACGTTGACAGTACAATATATTGGTAAAAATAAAGTACAATTCATGAATTGAACCTCCTGGGAAAAAAAGTTTTAAATTGTTCCCTACAAATACAAAACACTAATTGATATGAAGAGGCATCATGCCATTAAGGTGTCAGTCCATTAAAAGAAAACCCAAAATCTGTCATTCAGTCGTACCTTTATTAGGATCAATAAAGTGAGTCAGATATTTTGAGTTCTCTAGGACTTTTCTTCTGGCAAAGTGTCATGAATGATGGAAGGCAAAGTAACAGGAAAGTTCAGTGAGGCCAAATGGATCAACAATGAGCACAGTTCAGATTCAAAGTAAAATGTAGGCTGTGTTCCATGTATTATCCATAGACGTTCTCACTGCACTGTATAAGATTAACCCTATCTTTAAAGGACAACAAAAATAGTTGCTGCCTTCAGTGCTGTTTTCACATCAAGGGAAAAGCATATTTTCTCCAGCTGGGTGGGACCGGCAGCCAGGCATGGGTACAACTCTGTGTGATAACCAATGGACCGAGTCTGCAAACTGTTAAGCACCTCCTCCTTCTGTTGCTTCCCAGCTTTCAGACTTGGTCTGATTGGGACAGACACTTTTTTTCTGAGCTGCTGTCCCTTTGCTACTGATAGCCTGCGCTCCCGATTGTTGGTTGAGCGGTTTTGGCCTTGGCGTGAACTTAGTTCAGTGATCCCAGTTTGTTTTGAGCTAGAAGCGAATTGAGATATGTTTGCTTGAGGCTACATGTAAGGTTTATTGGCTGTTTCCTGATTTTTTGTGAATAACGTGTTTACATTGATTTTAAATGCAAAAGTTAAAATCAACTTGAATTTAAGATGTACTTGAAGTATTTGTTTTTTAAAATATAGTTGTCTGTATAATAAATCAGGAATGTAGATGCAGTTATAAAGGTATAATGAAATTGGAGTGGAACTGTATATTTTAAAATGAAAATAATTTTTGCCATCTAAAGATGGGTTGGGAAGACATAAAGTAACTAAATCACAGGTGGAAATTACTAAAATTTCCATTTCAGAAGGTAAGTGAGTGGGTTGCGTTTTGCTTCTATTTCTATTAAATGGAGAATTATGTACTTGGGATATTCTGCATTATTGTTTCATGGCTAAATTTAATTTCTAATGAATTTTTATATGTCCTTTTAAAGTTATCTGACATCACTGTTTCCTAAACCAAAAACAAAGTAAAACAAGAGCTTATTAAAATATTCATTTATATTGTATTTTAAAATATGAATGTTGGCTATAGAATAACATGTAAATGTATTCACTGATCATTATAGTTTTTCCCCCTAATATAACTTGTGAAATGATATATTTTCTTTACCAATAGCAATGCATCTATTTGGCCTCAACTGGCAATTACAACAGACTGAAAATGACACGTTTGAAAATGGAAAAGTGAATTCTGAGACTGTGCCAACACACACTGTATCATTACCTTCTGGTGAAAATGGTAAGAGAACACATAATTTGAATTCAGATTTTTTTTAAATTCCAATATATCAAATTTTTAAATATTCTCTGTTATTAGAAATCTAAAACTATAGTTTTCTAAAGCTATCTGAATGATCTTGAGCTAGGTCCTCGCTCTCAACCCAACTCTCCCAGGATTCTTGTAAGGAAAACAGGCAGGAGCATTATGTATATCATTTAAATTGTACAAAACAGAGGTGGGATATAAATCTAATAAAATAAAAAAATAAGAAAATATTTTGAACATTTTAAAAAGGAAAAAACATAATTATTGTGTTTACCTGATATTAAATATAGTCATTTTTTAAATAGCAATAGCACTTATACTTATATACCACTTCATAGTACTTTACAGCCCCCTCTAATTGGTTTACAGAGTCAGCATATTACCTCCAACAATCTGTGTCTTCATTTTACCAACCATGGAAAGATGGAAGGCTGAGTCAACCTTGAGGTGGTCAGGATTGAATTGCTGCAGGCGTCAGAGTTAGCCTGCAATACTGCATTCTAACCACTGTGCCACCACGGCTCATAGTTATATAGTTCAGTGATGGGATTCAATTTTTTTTACTACAGGTTTTGTGGGCATGGCTTGGTGGGCGTGGCAGGGAAACGATACTGTAAAATCTCCATTCTCTCCCCTCTCCAGGGGAAGGTTACTGCAAAATCCCCATTTCCTCCTGATCAGCTGGGATTCGGGAGGCAGAGAATAGATGGGGGCGGGGGCAGTCAGAGGTGGTATTTACCGGTTCTCCGAACTACTCAAAATTTCTGTTACCGGTTCTCCAGAACTGGTCAGAACCTGCTGAATACCACCTCTGGTATAGCTGTAAAGTAACTCAAATCCCATCATGGTTAGGCCTCTTATACACCCGTATATGCTTAAATTGGAGACAGTAATAACAATATTCAGGTGCATGTTTATTGATGTCTTTCCAGATACCAATTCTTCTGGATTATAGATACAAGCAAATTGGTTCTCTTTTGTTTTTTCCAGTTCTTTTTAAAGTAGTGTTTTTCTATACGTGGTAGCAGTAACCAATGTTCTTTTAATATAATTATATACAGCAAAGGATGTTGAGTTTTTGCCAAACCATGTACATATATTTTTCAGCGAGAATATGCATCTTCTGCCAGTGCTGCATTTTTCATGAACCTTTCTCTTATGTTATGAACTGAAATAGTTATTTCTTATTGTGCATTATCTGTCCTTTATGTCTTTTCATGCATAGTAGAGATTTCCCTCAAATTATGACCACAATTGGGCTGCAACTTCCTTCCCCTAAGCAAGACAATTGTTAAATAACTTGCTCCTAATTTTAATGACCTTTTTTGCCACAGTTGTTAGGTGATTCATACAGTTGTTTAGTGAATCTGGCTTCCCATTGACTTTGCTTGTCAGAAGCCGTCTGGGAAGGTCACAAATGGCAATTACATGACTCTCAGATGCTTCAGTCATCATAAATACATGCTAATTGCCAAGTCCTGAAATTTTTATCACATGAGTGGAAGGTTGTCACGGTGGTCACATGTTGACCAGCTACAAGTCACTTTTTTCAGCACCATCATAACTTTAAACAAACACTAAATGAACATAACTCACGGACTACCTGTATGTCATTTTCTGGGTGTAGGAATAATAGATGGCACCTGGCATCTTTATTCAGCAGTAAATATTTTATTGAGATAGCTCCAAAGAAGAAAAAAGTGTTATACCACAATTTTTGAGATCCTGAATGTCTGCAGATAAGAAAAGGAATTTTGAAGATTCCTAGATTTCTGTGTTAGTTACTATTAGTAGTACTGATTTCAAAAAATCAGTAATACTGGGGTTCTTTGTTTCAGTATAAGGTATACTTCTATGTTTCTATGTCGAATCAAGTAAGCTATACTGATATCTGGGAGTGAATTTACACTGTAACAGTCTTTTAAGTCATTCTTTTTCTCTTTGCCCTGTTTTCATGTCTGATCTTGACAAATAGCTATGTTCAGAAAATAATGGGAACACATGACGGAGTCAATAAATAGCCAGAGGTCAAAACACAGAACACCACATGACCAAAAGTAAATAGGAGTCAATGTGTTGTATGAATCAAAACTGGAGAACAAAAACAGATTCCAAATGCCAAGATAATTAAAAATCAAGAACAATAGCTTATATTGTTACATCCTAGCAATACAACCCAGTCCTTGGGATACATCAATAACCAATTACTTTGCGATGCCTTTTCTATTCCTGCCCATTTTAGTTTAAGTAATTTCAGAAATGTAAATTATTTTTTCTCTAAATTGTCTCCTAGATCCTCAACCTCTCTACCTATCTGTACAAACATGTATTCGCTATCATGGTTTCAGAGACTTCCAAATATTTCAAGCTGAAATTCACATAGTTTGTCCAACATCCTGTTAAGCTAGCTAGCCTTCTTTTCCAACTCCGTCCCATTTCAACTAATAATGGAATCTTTTTATTTTCAATTCTCCTTTGAGATAGCATGCATATTGAGCTGCCTCCTGTTCATTCAGTATCTCTTAAACTAGAACTACATTGTAGTCGAAGGATATTAAAACAAGAGCTTTGGAATTTTAATTTCATTAACTGAGGTGGAAATATACCTTAAAATCTAAAAAAAAATAATTTTCCTGGCAATCTTTTAATTGGGAACTTTGCCCACACACTCAATTGATTTTATACTTCTGCTGTGGAGTATGTCCTTGAAATTTTGGAAAAAGCAAATCAGTATAATGATTTGAGACAGCCTCCAGAATCTAATAGGATCTAAACCTTTTCTAAATGTCTTGTGGATTTTTCTAGATAATCCAGCCAGTGTTTTTGTCGAGGCCCTATTCATGGGATAGCAAGGCAAACAGGCTATTGATACAATTGCACTTAAGCATTATTAGTTAAACATTAATCACCCAGAGTTGCTGGAAGTTGGTAACATATAAATTTAATAACTTTTATCACTTTCTTCATTATTGTGGAAGCCAGAAGACCTCCTGAACACTGACAGGAAATGTAGCTGCTCAAGAAAGAACTAGAATATAAAGGATAGAAAATGTGCCATGGATCTTTGAGTAGATATCCAAAGGACTTACATGTTTTGATGTGTGGGAGCAAATAGACAGTTATTGTAATTTATTTGCAAGGTATTTGAAGGATAAAATCATTTATTTACATGCTGTCAGAATGCCAAAAATTAATACTAGTTCAAATTAGATGTTCATTGTTTCAACCTAGTGCAATTTTATAAGATCAGTTTGAGCAACTTGTGCATCCAATCATATGCCCTGGTGTACTTGTCCTTCATTGCTGAGTTAGTCTTGTCAGAAGGCCTTGACTAAGTGAATCCATGTGTGGTAAATGAGTTTCCATCAGGCTTATGCATCAGAATTTGGCATTAGTTTCTAGGCACTGGTGACATTAGAGTTGGAGGAATAAAATTTTTTCCCTCTTTGTACTTCAAAAGATTATAAAAAGAGCTTTAAAAAGATTTTGTGGAATAATATGCCTTGTGTAGTTGGGATATTATTGTGGTTCTGTTCCTAGTGACATGTATATAGCTTTTCACTTCTTTCATTTATTATTTATATGGTATTGTTTTCTCCATCATGGAGTGTGCAGTGTATGATCTTGTAGATTCTCTTTAATAATTGAAGTATTCCTCAACACCATCCTTTTTGTATTTAGATTGTTTTCATTTGTATCTAGAAGACCATATATGGAAAAATATGTTGAGTATATATTTCTGTTCCTTTCTGCTGTTCAACATCTATATGATGCTTTTGATTGATCATTAGGAAGTTAGGAGTTATCAGTATGTCAAAAGCACCCAGATCAGTTCCTCTGTATGTATTATTTGAAGATATCAGAGAGCAGGCAGGTCTAAATTAATATTTTTCAAACTTGGCAACTTTAACATGTGTGGACTTCAATTCCCAGAATTCTTCAGTCATCATGTGAGATGAAGTCCATATATCTTGAAGCTGACAAGTTTGAGAAGCATTGGTCTATACTGAAACATAGGTGCATTGGTTTCTGAATGAAAGTTAATAAATAAGAGTGAATCCTTACAAGACATTCCCTTGTAAAGAAATTGAGGAATTTATATGGTTTGGATGGGATTACAGTTCTGAAGGAACAGGTACATAACCTGGAAGTCTTACCACTATCACAGATAAACTCTACATTATGAGTAATGGGAGGCAGTTCTGGTTAATTTGCAAGCTCCCTCTTTATGTTACAGGGATAACCAGGCCAGAGAGGGCTCTTCCAATGTAATATATATAGGCTGCATTCAGAATTGACCCAAAAGCACAGCTATTACAAAAACTCTAGCAACGTTGCTGAACTATATAGTCTACCATAATGTTATTCCGAAAGAACTGTAGTGACTGCCAGTTTACTGTCAACCAGGTTTAGAGTACATGTAATGACATAAGATCTGTTTGGTATAGAACATGGATATATGATACTCTCTTTTCATGTGTGTACTTCCTACCAAAGAAGTAGGATACCCCCTTGCACATGCCACATGTTCCATGACCAATCTTAATACAAAAAACCCAGTTATGAAGTTTCTTCCTTGTTCAGTTATAGTCAATACCAAGCTTTTTAACCTTCTGGAGACAGCTGAAGGTTTACTCAGACATTTCGTTTAATTGGTGCTGCTTTATCTGTCTAGATTAGATTGCTATTCTTGTTTTATGTGTTACATTTAATGGTAGTTAGAGCTATTGAATTATTATTATTGTTGTTTTTTAACTCATTGTGAATTATTTGTTATTCTTATAACAAATCGTAGCCTGCTTTGAAATTGTTTTTAATATGAATGTACTAAATATATAATGACACAAATGTGTTAATATGGTTGCATCAGTCTTCTTCTTGCTTTTATTTTTTTTATATACAGGATAAGATTTATAAACACATATAGATAAAATTGCATTCTGTTAATGATTTTGGGTATAAAATAAAATGCTAGTGTAAATTAGTAAGAACACAATTAAATTATTTGTTTTTTAATTTAATATGTATTTTAATGGTAATTTTAAAATCAAAAGATATGAAGACAATTTAAATAGGAATCTCATTGCTTCAGGAAAAGTGATAGAGAAGGAGAACAGAAACATCAAGCTTTAAAGGTCTTTTGCTAGGAAAAACCCTATCTCTGAGGGAACTTTTTGAGTGTCTTCACAATTATTCTGTGGAAAGCAAGATGGAAAACTCATAAATTGATTACTGTGGTTTTTGTGGCCTGTTTATCTTTCTTTAAAGTGTTTCTGGCTATATTTGGGTCATACCAGAGTTGTACATCTCCCTCCCTTTGAGTGTTATGTGCTTTCTTAAAATTTGTATTAATGTATTCTCTGCAGTACATTTTTTCTGTTTTTCAAATAATTTTTATTGAAGTTTTAACTTTAATAATAAAATATAATACAAACTAAAGAAAAAGAAATACAAAGATGCAAGACAACAAAAACAAAAGCGTAGAGAAATGAAAAAGCTAAGAAAGCAACTTCCTACCTTCATCCCAAGTATAAGCAATTTCACCATCTCTTCACTTCCTCTTAATTAACAAATACAAAACTCTTTATCCCATAAGTCAATTCATTCCATAACTCAGTTCTTAACTATTGGCAAATCCAGCAAGCAATGTGTGCTGTCCTGCTCACTCACATGTACACATAATTGTGATTTAGTGGGTTTATTAATATTCCCCAGCAGTTCCCTTCATCAAAAATCCAGAACTGCCCCAATTAAGTCCAGTCAAAAGCAAACCAATGCTAGTTCACAGAACAATGAGTCCACAAGGCACTTGAAAGTTTTCCAAAAAAGATAAATCCACCAGGCAAAATTAAATCCACAACACAGGAGGATTCAGAAGGCAAGAAAAGTCTAGTGTTCGCAAGGCACAATCCAAAGTCGTTGTCAGATCCAATGGCAAGAATCACAACAACACACCACTAGGAAATAAACACATCGTTATCCCAACGTTGTTTCCATCTGGATGAGCTGTGGTAGCACAGTGGTTAGAATGCAGTACTGCAGGCTACTTCTGCTGACTGCCAGCTGATTGCAATTTGGCAGTTCGAATATCACCAGGCTTAAAGTTGACTCAGCCTTCCATTCTCCTGAGGTCAGTAAAATGAGGACCCAGATTGTTGGGGGCAATATGCTGACCCTGTAAACCGCTGTAAAGGACTGTAAAGCAAGGTAAAGGAGTATATGAGTCTAAATGCTAAGTGTGCTGTCTGCTCTGCTAAATAGCCAGCTTCTGGTGCAGCCCATCAGGAAAGGCAAGGCTGCCTCCTCACCAGTAATTAGGCTGACCTTTGCTGCTCCTGCCTTTTCTCTGCCTTACATATTATTATTACTATTATTATTATTATTATTATTATTATTATTATTAATTAAATTTATATACCGCCCTTCTCCCGGAGGACTCAGGGCGGTGAACAGCCATTGAATAAAACACAA
>JANHZT010001572.1:196962-211223 GCA_032468215.1 Stegonotus admiraltiensis | reverse complement strand
CCGACGGCACCCTGAGGAGCCCCTCTCTGTGGGAGCGTACTGGTCGGTGGGAGGCTATCGGTGGCAGAAGGCGGTCCTGTAAGTACCCAGGCCCTATGCCATGGAGTGCTTTAAAGGTGGTAACCAATACCTTGAAGCGCATCCAGAAGACCACCGGGAGACAGTGCAGCTCACGCAGGAGGGGTATTACATGGGAGCGCCATAATGAAGTTGAAGTGCAGAAGGTAGTTCCAATGCCACCTCTCTGATCAGCTGCAGCTGCATGCTATCCCCACCTGTAGCATCAGCACTGTCCTGCTGCAGCTGTGCTTCAGCCAAATCACTCTCAGCTGACTGCTTGTCCAGTTTCTCTTCCATCAACCACTCACCTTTACTTGGACTCACAGCCCCTGCCTCGGAGCCATTGATCAACTTACCTCCTGATGTTCCTGGGATTGGTTCATCCTTCTCAGAACTGATGTCCAGAAAGGCATCTGGGGAAATCATCACACAATGCCATTTCCAATCTAGGTGTCAGATGTCCAACAAAGCCCTAAGAAAATAACAAATTAGTTAACAAATATAAAGCTTAATCATTCCATACCTCATCTCTTAAGCATAAGCAAATCCAGTACATGACTTTTTTTCAGTCCAGATGTCAGTAAGGCCAAAAAGAACTGCCCAAAATATTATGTTCCATATAATCCATGATCAAGTATGCCAACTTTATATTCCTGCCTTTTGTATAAACTTAACCTTGTTCCTTAATCCACTGAAATGATTATTGACCTTATTTTTTTCAAAACTGTGACAAGTCTCTTTCTAAGTCCAGCAAGAAAAAAAGTATTCCAATTGTTCTCTTGGATTGATATTTTTATTTATTAATTTATTAATTAATAAATAAAATATTACTTATTAATTTTTAAAGCCTCATCCAGTTTTTTTTCTAAAGCAGTAATAAAAGTTTGTTCATATTGCTCTCCATACTTAAATCAGATATGTTTCGTTGCAAATTCTTTTTTCTATAACAGCTTCTTTTAGAAAGACTGTTTATAAGAATACAGAATGTAACTTACGTTGTTGAAGCTCCATTACAATTCTTCAAAAAATATCTCTGAATGCCATTACAATTTGTCTATTTTGTTATGTTTCCAAAATCAGTAATATTTTTTCTTCTCCAAAAATGCTTTTTTTCTTTAAAATTGATTTTATAAAGTCTTAATATTTGAAATCAAATATTCTACTGTTTTCTATAGCCAAAATAGCCTTGATTTTTGCTGTTTATTTTAAATTCTTAAACTTATTTCATTTTCTTATATTAAAGATTGAAAGCAGTCACCCAGTGTTTCCAATTCTTTTCATTTTGAAGGTGTCTAACTTCTTTAAAGTAGTTAATAGGCAATTTCCTAAAGTGGTTAGCAAAGAAAATGTGTCTGCAGCTGGAGCAAGAATAGTACATTCCCTAATCTCCTGATTCTTCCAAAGGCTGCTGCCTTGCAGCCTCTCTTGTGAGACATCTGTATGTACCCTCTCCCTTCCTCCAGAGGGGGTCAAAGGAGTCAATCTGCTTGTCCAGTCCTTGTTCCTAGCTGCAGTTGTTGGCTGTGCTTTCTCAAAGCTGTCTTCAGTCTGTCATGTTCCTGAGGAAATCCCTTCAGTTCATTTTTTGTAGATGATATATGAAAGTCAAACACTACTAATTTTGGTATGGGGGCTTTTCAGACTGAAACCATGTAACAGGATTATGTTTTATTGACTTTTTCTGATGTTCTCCTTTCTAAGTTAATTCACTTTAGGCTAACAAATCAATATTTTTTAAAATGAAAACTTGATTTAAATGGTTAATGAATAGAACATTTGCTATATCATTTTGTATAAATATGTTTTCCTGTTCACATTTTATAGATGAACTTTGTGTAACTTTGAAGCAAAACAGAAGCTCTTATAATCAATTTTCTGTCCATCATAGTTTCAAAAGAGATGTGAAATTATTTACTTTAACATTTTCAAGAGTCTAGATATTTAGACTAAGAAAATGTTTTCTATATTTCTTTTTACATCAAAACATGTTCTTATTTTAATATCATTATTTCTATCCTATATAGTGGCTTCCTACTTAAGTAAAAGAATGGAAAATCTTTCTGGGTATTTAACACAAAACCACAAACTAAGACAAGAGCTACAACTAACCATTTAAACTTTCACTCCACCTCATTTATTGATATTGGAAAGTGTGTGTAAAGATTGGAACTTCAATTGTTATTGTTTATCTTTTATATTTAAAATATAAAATTAATAGTTTTCCCAATGAAAATTTTTTCTGTAAAAGTTTCTATAAAAATCAGTATAAAGAGATGATTATAAGTTCCATTGAGGTAATTTAATAAAAATAATACTTTAGAATGGCTGTGTTTAATTAGAAAATTGCTGTTAATGTTTTGTAACATTTCAAGCAAATTGTTAAGATATTAAGTGTGTTTCATAGGAGAAAGACAAATTCCCTTATTTTTTCAATCTTTAGGTATTCGTAAATAGAAGAGATTTCTTGATTTTGGAAATGGAAATGTCAACAAGCTCTGTGATTCTTAATTTTTCATCTCAAGACAAGAATAAACACAATAGCAATCCATGCTGTCTAGTAGCAGTCAACCAACTTTCAGAAAAACAGGCAAAAATATTTAAAAAGCTTTGTAATGCCTCCCCATTAAAAAAACAATGGAGGCAATTGTTTCTTGTATAGTAAGACAGGTATTTTTGACATTGGAGGGACACAAATTGAAAGGAATATGTTCTTTTTTTAAAAAGAACATGCTAATCTTCCATATTTCCTTTCAGTTATCTCCAGGACAGGGTACTAAGTAGAAAAGGAATCATATCAGTCTACCAATAGACCAAATGGAGATGTATTCAAAAATATTTTAAACTTCTGTTTCCCTATTTTTAGTGTACATTGCCTAAATGTTCCCAACAGTCAGGAATATGACTGTATTTACTTTGTAAGATTTCATGTAGTTTTTGTTCTTTCATGGCCAAACTGCAAAACCACCCAAAAGAAAAATGTATAATTTCTGTTTATTGAAATGCTAACACCAAAAAGAGAGAGATGGCAATAAGACTTATTTTCTGGATAAAAGAAAAAAGAAAGGAAAATATGGATCCTTCAGAAAAAAAGGAAGGAAGGAGATCAACAATTATTTCAAATGAGGGTCTTTGTGGGTTTTTTGCAAAATTAATATTGAATTGGAAATGTACATGTACATATTCATACACATGCAACCCCGAACTCAATAAATCAGTCCAAGTTAAGCAACATGTTGTCCTTTCCTGTTAAAAGCTACTTCAAAGACTTGACAGAATTTAATTCCCAGAGGATGATTATCACCAAAATTTGAGTAAGTGAACCAGACACTATACAAAGAGTTAGTCTTTGCAAACCCATATGGAATTAAGTAGTTTCACAAGAATTTCATCCAGCAAAAGCATCACTAAGGGACTGCTTGGGGACTAGAAGTGATAGCAAGCTGAGACATCATGACATTTTATCTTGAACATTTTTCTGAAGTCTTGTGAGCCAGTGTCATTCTAGTATGACCACTTCAGTAAGTTATTCATTTACTCAGAATGATAAGATATTATTATAAGAATAATACTTACCCTTTGCCATCAGCAGTGGCTTAGGAGGGAGAAGAGGGAAGACTGCATTCATTAATAGGTAGGCTGAGATAAGAAAGCCACTTATCTAATGGGAAGTTGGGAATGTCTAGAAAAATGAGGTTTATTTTAAAGAAAATGAAATATTCTACCAAAGCAGCACCTGGAAGTAAATAATCGATTATTAGCGTATTTCATGCAGAAACATTTTCTGGTTCAGGATGCTGCTTTATATACAGAGGTTGGCATTGGTTGTCAGATTTACCTTCTCATTTTTTCTGTAATTTTCCCAGTAATGCAGCACAAAGCATATTTTATTACAAAGGTGGAATATTTGAAATTGCTTGTGATACACACAATGCTGATTGTGATGCTCTTGGTGTTTTGCCAACTGATCACATGTTTATACTTTAGTGCTAATATATAAAGAAAATCTTTATGGTAGTTTCTGTCAGCTGTGCTAAGAAGAAAACTAGAAACAGTCTATTTTTCATAGGAAAGGTTCTGATGGAGAAATAGCCTTGACAGAAATGTTTTTAGAATATAAACATCATCCCGGATATCTCAAAATGCTTGAGTATTCAGTAAACATTGTATGATGTGCCATTAATTGACTCTAAAACTAATGTTACTTTCTAAATACTGGTTATGATTATATGTAGCAGCAGTTTTGGCACCAGGGATCGGTTTTGTGGAAGACAATTTTTCCATGGACCAGGAGAAGCGGGGTGGAGCATGCAAGCTAGGTCCTTCACAGTTTACAGTAGGATTCGTGCTACTATGAAAATCTAATGCTTGATAAGCTGAGGTGGAGCTAAGTCAGTGATACTAGTGCAGGGAAGCAGCTGCAAATACAGATGAAGCTTCGCTCACTCACTGGCAGCTCACTTCTAGCTGTATTGCCTAGTTGCTAAAAAGCTACAGTTGGGGACCCCTGTCCAGTAGCAAGTGTTGTTTGTTTTGTTTTGTAATGTCTTGATCAATCTTAAAAATATATTATTTTTTTAATTCTTTAAATTTCAATCACTTGTTTTGACTTTGTAGTGTTGTAGGGAAAATTATTTTCTTCTGCACTGAGAGTGAGTTTTACTTACCTATTTATATAACAATTAGCTTCTCGTCTGTGTGTTTGTGTCTGTGTCTAAATTTGTTTATAAAAATATAATCCTTTATAAAAATTATAGGGTTAATATTTTGCCTAACAAAATTGGACATACAGTAGATAAATAGTTAATAAAAATAAATAAAATGTAATCTCTTATCAAAATGAAAATATAGTGCATCCTATAGCATTTTATTAAAAGTGGAAGTTGTTGGATTTGAGTTTGAAAATGTTTAAGTACATTTCTTTAATCTGTTACTTTTTTTTCTTCAGTAATTCCTTCAAATTTTTAATGTTCACTGAATTATCTGATTAGTAGCTTAGTTCAAACTAATCTAAATGTTTGACAACTTACTGAAAAAATTAATAAAAGCTAATATTTTATATTTTTAAATTTTCAGGTAAATTAGGATTTACACAGGAAAATAACACTATAGATTCTGGAGAACTTGATATAGGTCGAAGAGCAACGCAAGATGTTCCACCTGGGATCTTCTGGCGGTCACAAGTCTTTATTGATCAACCACAGTTTCTAAAATTCAATATCTCCCTTCAGAAAGATGCTTTGATTGGAGTATATGGCCGAAAAGGTTTACCACCTTCACATACGCAAGTAAGAGTTGTTTTTAATGAAAGTAATATTCATAACTTCACATCTTGAGAAATGGTTATTTTGGGTTTCAAAATTGTATAGTTTATTTTTTATTATTTCATATATTGTGCCAAGGTCATAATGTTGGCCCTTCTGAATTACAATTTTACAGCATATACTTATGCTTCTAAAAAGATCAGAACACCCAAACATGTGAACTCTCTCACACACACACAAATATATACTTCCCTGGTTCATAGAAAAAGAACATACATTTTTTCAGAAGTCTTAAGATAAATTATATGATAAGATATAACTGCCACGTTTTAATGATTTACTTAATTTTCATTTTGCTATATTGCTGTAAGAAGTGATATTTTGCAGCTTTTGTGTATGTGTGTTTTTACCAATATTCCCAGATGTAGCTGAATGACTACCTCTTACATTTTGTGTCTGTGTCAGAACAATCTTAGTTGCACAGCTGTTTTCTCAGACATCACAAATAAGTCAGCCTGAAGTAATTAATAGTGGCTGACCATTCAAAACTAGTCAATGGTAGTTTTGAGTTGGTATGACACATTCTTAGAATGTTGGTTTTACTGCAACAAGGCAGTCAATATGTTTATCTAAAGAAACTACAAAATAACAGATGACTTTGGTACTTTGAAACAAAAATGAATAAACTCTTGAGGCACTTGTCTAAATCTAACACGTATAAGGAGTTCATAAAAATTATAATTTGTTGCAAATAGCAGCCAGTAGCACTAACTCTGCAACAAAGATTTCCAAATTTTATTTTAATAAGATAGTTCCAATGCTCATTGAATGCTTATAACTTAATACATGTTGTTATTTCCAGTATTGCTGCCAAGATCTGGAAGAAAGCTATTATAATGAAATAAGGCAAATGAAAAACAGAAAGGAATTTTTTTAGTACTCATTAATCAGGCTAGTGCTACTTCACAATCACATATAAAGAGAAATAAAATAAACTATTATAAACAAATCCTGTAAATGATCTGCCTCAGTCAGTCAGTCAGTCGTTGAGTATTGAAACACAATGATTGTCATTACAAAGTTTCTCTTCTAAAGTCTGCTGCCTTGTTTTCACTTAAAAAGCTGAACCATACAGTTTATACAGGCAAAAAAGCAATGAGCAAAACCCAGAAGTGACACTGACATAGTGAACTAAACTAACTAACATCTGAACTAAACAATAGGAATCTTACTTTTGACAAACTGGGATGTGAAGGGAGTAAGTAGACTGAGAAAGAATTCTTCTGTGCAGAAAACCATAAGAAAAACTACTCAAAGAATAACTATTTTAAGCAAGGTAGTTGGCTTTAAAAGTTGCAATCCCTGACTAATGAGTTCTAGTGGTCAGTGTATTTATAATCCTTTTCCCTCTGATATCAGCAAAATGATAAATGATGGCTAATACCTTCCCTGATACATTTAAGGCTTCTGCTTCAGTCATGACAGGCTCATAATAAGCTGCAGCTTGTGGCCAGTTCTGAATAGGAAGCAAAATCTCAGGATGCTATTTGAGAGCGCAAGCAATCTCCCTTCATGGTCACCCATTGAGCTATCAATAAACTGCCTGTAGCTCAGAGTTACTTGACACATAACTCGTCTTTAAAGACACTTTATTTTCCATCACTCTGATGCTCAAATGGAAAACTTCCGGTAAAATTACCTATCATGTTAATGGTATTTGAAACAAACATATTTTAATGCTATTTAAAGGTAGATTCTAATCTCCTTCAGATGTTTCTTTTTATTTGTTTTTTTATTGTTTGTCCTTTTACTAGTTTTGCTAGCCAGTCAAAGTTGTATACTACAAAATAGGTGGCCTTATAAATACCCAACGCATAAATAAATACCCATACCATAAAAAGAATAAATTTTGCTAACTACCTTCATTTACCTGGTTAAAAGCAAGACCAAACTATACAATATTTGGAAGGGAAACATTTTTTCTAGGATACATGTCTAAAATCATTTAAGATTTTACAGATTAAAATCTATTTCTTCTTAAGATCACAGGGGCCAAATTTCAATGATATATCCTTCTTTTCCTTGAAACTTGATCAGACATGGAGACAAGAAATAAAATTACAAAGTGCATATTGGTTTTAGAATAAGTAAGTGTACTGTTAATAAGCAAGGTTCAAGACATATCCTGAAAATGAAAGTACAATGCCTCTGAATTTGATCTTTTAAATAAAACTTTATTCTTAATATTCCAATATTTGTTTTTATTTTCAATCACATCATTTAGATGAACATAGCTTACTTGTTATGTATAATATATAAATGTACTACATATATAAAATGTATAAATTTACCCAGACAGTGCCAGTAAACTCTGCTCTTCTTGGCCATCCCTGATTTCTATGGATGCATTATATTATTACACTGCAGACAAGTGTAAAAAATATCCAGGCAAAGTATTGCAATTTCACATTCTTAAGCTTTGAAAGGCTTCACCTCTTTTTTCACAATTTGCAGAAATATATTAATAATTAATAAAGAAATTTTTGTTTAATTTTGTGTAATAATTTTGGAAAAGTTGATTTTGCATAAACGCTCCATAACCAATTTGTTTCTTTTTTTAAAAAAAAAAGGTGCTTCTGACAGCAGTGTAATATTTAAACCGAAATAACAACTGTCTTATTTATATTTTTTCTTGTGAAAAAGAATATATAGTAACTATGTTTTTGACAATGGATTGTTCAAACTATTAATCCACAGCATCCATGTGTCCTCTATTTTTATATTCTTAGTTGTGTCCAAATGTTAAGATTGTTGTTTATCTTTAGCAAAATACAAATCAATATGATACACTTCAGCCATAAATATATGCTTTTTTAAGTATCTCCAGGTTATTTTAAAAGATGCTACTCAAGTTGTGTGTTACACATTTCATTAGCAATTAAAGCAAAATCGATTCAAGGCAACAGAAGTCTCGTTTCAACATATTTTTAAAATGATATACTTATTACTGAGAACAATATAACTATAGTTTTGAAAATTAATTACATAATGCATGTGATTTATTTTTTCCCCCTTGCAGTATGATTTTGTAGAACTTTTGGATGGGAGCCGATTGATTGCAAAGGAGCAGCGTAACCTTCTTGAGACAGAGAGAGCAGGCAGACAGACAAGATCTGTTAGCCTTCATGAAGCAGGGTTCATTCAGTATTTGGATGCTGGGATCTGGCACCTGGCTTTTTACAATGATGGAAAAAATGCAGAGCAAGTGTCTTTTAATACAATTGTTATAGGTAAGTAGAGTAATCACAATATTCTTTAAGAATTAATATTTTGAATATCTCAAAACTTCTAAACTTCAAATTTTCTAACGTAACCTTTCTAACAATACATAATTATTAAATAAGAAATGCAATTCCATGTTAATTACAGACACAAGATATGAAATGTAGTAAAAATGTGACATATAAAGCTTGTAAAATTTTATTCAAATGTGTTAGATTTTTATTTAAATATTTTTATTTATTCTCTTGAAGGCACACATACATTATGTATATGATTTCTAAGGGTATGTTAATTTATTAACATTTATAAGTTATATAAAGAGGGATTTTTTGCTGCTTTATTTCAGTGCACTGATTGCTGCCTGTTAGAATTTTCTTCTTTTGGTAATTTCAGAGTCTGTGGTTGAATGCCCTCGAAATTGCCATGGAAACGGAGAATGTGTTTCAGGATCATGCCATTGTTTTGCTGGCTTTCTTGGCCCCGATTGTTCAAGAGGTATATAAACTGAATTCTTTCTTAAATAAGTTCAAATAAGAAGCAGAAAAAACAAGTAGTTACTAAGAAGCAAGAAAAAAGATATCGAAGTACAACTTGTCAAGATGTACCTCTGCCTCTAAAGCTTGATTGAAAAGAATTATGTTAAGTTTTCTGTCATGTTTTATTTCACAGCAGCCTGCCCAGTATTGTGTAGTGGCAATGGGCAGTACTCCAAAGGACGTTGTTTATGCTATAGTGGTTGGAAGGGTACGGAGTGTGATGTGCCTACCACCCAGTGCATTGACCCTCAATGTGGAGGTCGTGGGATTTGTATTATGGGCTCTTGTGCCTGCAACTCTGGTTACAAAGGAGAAAACTGTGAAGAAGGTAAATAAGCAAATATTGACTTAGGATTGAACTATTATGCTATACACTATATTCCACTACAGCATATATTTGATCTAAACATAAGATAACATTAAGTAGATACCATGATGTTTTAATTTCAACAGACACAACTATTTCTATGTGTTTCATTCATACATATAATCTTTCAAGCAGGTTAAATACAGAACTTAGAATATATATTCTAGAATAGTAACTTTAATTGCTTATTGCTCTATAAGTGCAAGTTAATCTGTTTTAAGAGCACTGAAAGTAGAAAAAACTAAATTCTTGATAAAATACAGATTTTTTAAATATATATTTTTTAATCTTGATTAACTGAACAACTGAAATGACTTGAGAGTATTAACACTACAGTTGTATAAACCTTGTGTTGTATCAAGTGAATAATTACAAAACCCTTTCTACTGGAGGGAAAAAAGTGTGGTCATTCTTGCTGGATTTATTTAGACAGAGAAAGCACAACTTTCCACTCTCAATCAAATTGATTTTATTGATCAGCACACACAAAGTAATACAATTAAGTCTCTGGAATTAAATTTTCAGACCATTGACCCTACAAGTGTAACGTTTTATTGAGTCAAATTGCTAAATTAAATCTCATCATCTAAAGCACATTAAAGGGAATTAAGAAAGATAGAGCTGTGCAACTCATTTATTTCCTAAATAGGCTGTGGGTCAACCTGTAGCCTGCCTGCTTTTTTGGATCAGACAAGTACATTTCTAGGTTGGATTAATTTCTCTTGTCTTTTTGCATTTCTTCCTTTCCTCCTCCTCCTCCTCTTCTTCTCCTCCTCTTCTTCTCCTCCTCCTCCTCCTCCTCTTCTCCTTCTTCTCCTTCTCCTTCTCCTTCTCCTTCTCCTTCTCCTCCTCCTTCTTTTTTGCCTACACATAGCCAAATTCTCCCTAACATGAGCAAAGAAGTATTGTGATACTTGGAAAAGGAAAGCAACAACTTTGTCTTTCCTCCATTCCATGGAGAATATTAATTTACACAGCAGATAAAATAAATGTTTAACAGAACATTTGTTAAAAACAGTATAAATTAAATAACTGCATTGTTCTATTAATATTGAAAGATGATTAAAGAATAAGAAATGAATAAGAGAGTATTAAAAATAGTATGCCACAACTGAGGTCTAAAAGGAAAAACTGGTGTGTCCAAAACTGAAATTTAATCTTGTTAAAAAACTGAAGAAAAGTATAATTGGAAGGTGTAACAAATATTAATTCAGCATTTGGGAAACGTAAAAAGTAATTAAGGTTTTCTGATTATATGATAGATTGTGAGTCAATGCAGAGTCCTGTTCAGAATCTATTGTTTAAACTATTTACTAAGATGGTATTAGTATTATTCTTCTCATCCTTCTTATTACCTATCTCCTCCCACTTATGACTATAACCATGTTGCTTATATCTTTACGATTTATATTGTTTTATTTATTTCCTAGTATGATTTGATTGCTTATTAGTAACCTATGACTATTACTAAGTGTTGTATCTTATGATTCTTGATGAATGTATTTTTTCTTTTCTTTTTCTTTTTATGTACAATGAGACCATATGCACCAAAGACAAATTCCTTGTGTGTCCAATCACACTTGCCCAATAAATAATTCTATTCTATTCCTATTCTAGAATCATACCATGTAACTAGGCCTTTTGGTTTATTTACAAAATGACACAGCATTAGCACTGAGCTGACAGTATTTTCTATTTTTATGTATTATATTGTATGTAACTTGTCTATAACACTTATTCATATATTCCCTTTGGCTGGAGAATTACTCATTGGGACATGTCACAAGTTGTCTAGTTTTCAGCATAATAGCTTTAAAGTGCCCTTTTCTTTAAATTCAAAATCAATATTGCAGAAACAAGGTTCTTTCCTTTGATGGTATCAAGCTCTTCAGGGCAAATTCAGCAAAAAAAGAACCACTTGGATTTCCAGAAATATCTTTATTACTAGTATGGAATTATAACAGAACTTGAAAGCCTACTAAAATACTTCTTTACCTCAACCTATACCTAGCATAATCAAGACAATTAGTCCTTTCTCACATTTTCCCCTGTCAGGAATCCTTTTGGTAACTGTCAGGCTCCTTTTTTCTTGTTCCCAGAGTCTATTAGATATTTTATGAAAGGTGAACATTGTCTTCTCTGCTGCACCATCCAAGAGCTCAGAAAATTGCCCAGTATGGGCTCTGAGGATCCTAAAATATTTGTGTTGCCTAATCCCAAGCAGTGAAAAAGGTACTGAGTGTGACACACTGTGATTCACTCTAATATCTGCTTTAGAGCCTTGCCATATTCATCGCTTCAGTTACAGTTGCTTATTGCAGTTGCAGAACGTAAATCTACCATTCAGTACTATGCAGTCTTAAGGCTGACTTAGAGTTCCCCACAACTACGTACAGTCGTCACCACATGCCTATGCTGCAAAAGGGTTGATGGGTAAGCAGAGGTTGCAAGATGTTTGAGTGGACAGGAGCAACAGCAGAGAAGACCCTCCTGAACCCTGCCAACCAGAATAATCAGTCTGACAGGACCTGCAGCATACCTCCTCTGCCAGCACAAATGGTATGTGCCAATGCCAGCAGGGTGAGATGGTTCCTCAAGTAACCTGGATCCATGCCATGAAGGACTTTAAAGGTGATTACCAACACCTTGAACTGCACTTAGAATAGAATAGAACAGAACAGAACAGAACAGAACAGAACAGAACAGAACAGAAGTCTTTATTGGCCAAGTGTGGACACACAAGGAATTTGTCTTTGATGCATATGCTCTCAGTGTACATAAAAAGACAAGATACATTAATCAAGAATAAGGCACAACATTTAATGATAGTCATAGGGTACAAATAAGCAATCAGGAAACCATATCAATATAAATTGTAAGGATACAAGCAACAAAATTACAGACATGCAGTCATAAGTGGGAGGAAATGGGTGATAGGAACAATGAGAAGACTAATAGTACTAGTAATGCAGCCTTAGTGAATAGTTTGACAGTGTTGAGGGAATTATTTGTTTAGCAGAGTGATGGCTTTCAGGGAAAAACTGTTCTTGTGTGAAGCAGTTCACCTGGTAACCAATGCAACTCATGGAGCAGTGGTGTTAGAGAGGCCATTATTGGGGCCACCAAAACTGCTGCACTCTATACCTGCTGAAGCTTCTGAATGTTCTTCAAGGGTAGACCATGTAGAGCGAATTACAATAGTCCAGTCATTTAGAAACTAGCCAAAGATAGAACAGTGCAATCCCTCAGACACATGATCACCATTACAGACTCGAAGCAGGTACACAATAGGAAATACATATCTAAAGCAGTATATTTAGTTTCAAACCAGTAAGCACAGTCATGGTCAATTTGCTTTGGCACTGATTTAGGTACCAGTTGTAGTTACTAAACAAGGACTACATGTACTGACCAATTTTTAATTCCAAAATAAATATGTTCTTTACTAATCTGACTTTGTATTGCTCTATTCAGGAAGGGTTTTTCAAGCCTTTCTTTCTTTACAACCATTTTCTTTCTTAAATTTATTCCTCCTGAGCCTTTCCATCACCGAAGAATTATTCAACTAGAAGATGCTTTCTCTCTGTAGATGAGTTTTAGCACAAAAGACAAATAGAATCAGCTACTATGTAAATTGTACTTCACTCTTTAGGCATAGATTTTGCAGATATCAGGAAATTAAGCATATAATGGGGACATGAAACAGAATTAGGGAAGACAATTTTAATATGATACTAAGTTACCAACTGTTTCTGTTTTAGTTATTTAAAGATTTTATATATTGACCATCTTGCCTATGTAGCTCTCTGTCCTGTTACATATTCAATGACAGAGACACATCTGTCTTTTTCCAAGCCTCCTAATTATTAGAACATATAGCTTTGCAATATGTTATCTTGATGTTATCTCTGAGGATGAGTTTGGGTTCCCTCTTTTCATTTTTCAGTACCTAATAAGATTCACGATTCATTTTTTTAAGTCTATTCATGTGTAATATGAGGAATAGAGCCTGGCAAAAAATAGTGAAACTTATAAATGCCAAACTTTTTTTCCCCAGCTGATTGTTTAGATCCAGTCTGTTCAAATCATGGTGTATGTATCCACGGAGAGTGTCATTGTAATCCGGGTTGGGGTGGTAACAACTGTGAAATACTGAAGACAATGTGTCCGGACCAGTGTTCTGGCCATGGCACGTATCTACAAGAAAGTGGCACTTGTAATTGTGATCCTAATTGGACTGGCCCTGATTGCTCTAATGGTAAGAATTTTGGAGAAATTATTTTGTACTAATAATATTAAAAACTTCCAAAATTCTATAGTGTTGATTTGATTAATTTATAAATTCCACTAAAGCATACCATTTATGTAAATATTGGCAAGACTAAAAAGAAAGTTTTTATTTTCCATAAACACAGTTTCTTGTATCAACAACTATAGTTAACTTGTTTGTTTGTTTGTTAGTTCGATTTATATGCAGCCCTTCTCCGGAGACTCAGGGTGGCTTATAATGCATTAAGTAATAACCTTCATACTTTTGTATATACCTGCTTAGTAGGGTTTTACTACAATCTGTAGTACCCCCATTTCAGATCCTCTGAAAATTGCTCAGAATACAGCTGCCAAAATAGTATTGTATCAATGGCCAAATGTTTAAAATATTTAGCTTCTACAGTACTTCATAAATATGCTAAATCATCAATAGCAGTGGTTCTCAACCTTCCTAATGCCGTGACCCTTTAATACAGTTCCTCATGT
>JANHZT010001572.1:184685-196893 GCA_032468215.1 Stegonotus admiraltiensis | reverse complement strand
AACCTTCCTAATGCCGCGACCCTTTAATACAGTTCCTCAAGTTGTGGTGACCCCCAACCATAAAATTATTCCTAAGATCATTGAAAATATGTGTTTTCCAATGGTCTTAGGCAACCCCTATGAAAGGGTCGTTGGACCCCCAAAGGGGTCCCGACCCACAGGTTGAGAACCACTGATCAATAGCATCAATACAATCGATGTTATACTGTACACTTAAATGTTTTTATATTAAACTATCTTAACATAAAATTGATAAAATTGGCAGAAATGCAAACAAAAACCTAATTCTATGTATGTCAAAGACAACTTGAGCTATATTCAGGCTTTCAGAAAATATATGGGAAGAGAGGAAATATGAATATATGTTTTGACAATGCTTTGTTTCTGAAAGTTCTGTAAGAAAACAGTAAGCACAGAAGGCACCATAGAATCTTGATCCAACTTTCCATGTATGTGTTCATCAGTTCCACTCCACATGATCAGATCACCTTCATTCAGTTCTATTATATCCTTTCCGTTTTTTCTTAGTGTCACAAATACATACTGTATCTATTTTCCTTTCATTGATAGTGACTTGTTAATTTATGTTCTTTAAAATTTTATACTCATGACATTCCAAGTCAAAATCTTCCATATCCCATAGTCATTATCAGATGGGTCAGTAAGTATTGATCTTGCCACCTGTCATGACTTAGATTTATCAAGGATTTTGCATTGTTGTTTTAGAAAGATAAAAAATAGTTTAGGTTACCAGTCTTAGTCATATCCATTTCACATGTAGCATTCCATGTTAACAATAAGGACACAATACATACTTGTTATAATGTATTTTTGCCTCAAATTTAATCAAAGCTCAGTTTAATCCCAGACATTCTTAATCTAAAAATTAACTTGGAAACCAGCATACATTTGCTCATATTTCATCAACTAGAAAATTAAACTACTTTTAAAATTAATTGAATGTTGCAAATAACTTTTCAAAAACATTAAGAATTATGTTATTTGAAATTATTTCCATCCAATCAAATGAAGATGTTTCAGTTTAGAAAAATTGTTAACATCCCAAAGGAGAAAAGTATAAGCTGTTTTGTTCCCTTTTCCTTGGTGGTTGTCCATTAATTAGCTCTCCAATTCCAGTTTTTCTAAATTAACCCTAATTAATAAGCTCATTACAAAGACTGGCACACCTTGCTTTAAAGCAGATCTGCTAAAAGCTGATAAACACCTTCTCTTTAATGAAAAATTGATTAGATTGAGGAGAAAAGGCAAGTCTTTGGAAAACGAGGGTATTCTGAAGTTAATCTATCCAAACATCTTATAACAAAAAAAAATCCAATTCATAACATAAAACATGATAGCAGGAAAGCTTTGCAGGTCAATATTCATTCTGACACATATACTGTCAACATACTTAATTGTATATTTGATGTTCTACAGTGCTTTGAAATAGATAAAGTAGTCAAGGTGAATGAATCTTTTTCAGACTTTTATGTTTTTTACACCTCAATATCTATCACAAATAATTTCATTTTAGGATTGGTGTCCTGGTTTATAAACAGGAAATTGTTCCAGGAGACTTCAGCTGTGTCCTTCAGTTATGTCAGATTGTATTTTTCATGAAAACAAAAGAAAAAATCAAGTATTTTTTTATGTTTTACAGAGTAATATAATTATGTTCCCTTTATTGTTAAAGCAGTTAGTTGTATTTTCCTGTTTCATAGTGAAATTTAAGTTAATCATCCCTGCATAGCCTTCTCTTACGTCACTTAAGACATAAAACTCTTAGTGCTCAAAAGCAAATTTCCAAATAACAAACATTTTTCATACTCAGTATAAAGGTCATTAACATTGTACAACTAAGACTTCATTGTTCAAAATGGTTCTATTGATCTGTAATTGTAATAAGGCCTAAAATAAATGGAACTTCAGTATACAAAAATGGCAAGAAAAACCACAACTTATAACTATAATCAAGAAAAAGGTTGCTGTATGGATATACCTTTCATGCCAATCTCAAATATTCACCCCGCATACAAAAAAATTTCTTGCCACAATGATACAGTATAAGATGTTAGCATTTTTTTAATGATAAAGAAGATACATCTCTGAAACATTATTTTGCTACTTGTATATTGCCTATACAAAACCGTCGTACTTAACATTTTTGAGATTATAAATACCATACATTTATTTTAAAAAATGCAACCACTGCTCTTTTTAAAAATAACATGAGTGTCAGAAACCCACCTCATCTTAAGAAAAACGTCTATGTGGAATTTACCACTGATAATGTTACTTAACTCTCAAAAGTGCCTGAATTAACTGAATTTAAGCAAAAGATGTGTATGAGTCTAAAATCTGATGAATTCACATTGTATAGTACTTAAAGTCAAATATTCATTGTAGTGTTTTAACTTGTTTTAAAAACATATCTTTGTATTACAATCCCGTTTTTCAGAATATGTAACACTGTTTACAGGAAATAATCTACCAAGACTCATAAATGTACACAAGTGTATAATTTCAGAGTACTCCTAAGCAATATGTAATTTTAAAAAATGGTCACATATTGAAAGAACTCTAAGCTAAGTGAAAAAATCAGTAGAGAGATATTACTAGATCTATTGAATAAATAATCAAGTATTAGGAAAGATATAACACCTGAATCATGTGAAATAAATTGCTTGATTTAATTTTCAAAGAGTTCATATAGCTGGATTTTGGAACTTAACTAATTACTGTGCTCTTTTTCCTTCTGCCTTTTTCCTTCTCTTTTCATCTACCACATTATTTATTCCTGTCTCAGAAATCTGCTCTGTTGACTGTGGTGCTCACGGTGTCTGCATGGGTGGAACGTGTCGATGTGAAGAAGGTTGGGCTGGAGCATCTTGCAATCAAAGAGCATGCCATCCTCGGTGTGCTGAACATGGAACTTGTAAAGATGGGAAATGTGAATGCAACCAAGGCTGGAATGGCGAGCACTGTACAATTGGTATGTTAGCAGAGTCTTCTTAGTGCTGAACTTAAAAAGTATGACTCTCTCTAAAATTGAATATTGTTTGTTGAAGCTTATTTCTTCAACATAATACTTTCACTTACATCTTTGTAAAGAAATGTTTTTTTAAATAAAAAAGAAAGCAAGTATATAATGTAAATAGCCTTTGTAAATATCTTGTCACAGATAGGAAGGACAAGAATTTCATTTTACATTTACTAAATGTTCTGTATAGATTCAGAAGATAATATTAGAGAAAATTTGCTTTTACTGCTTGAACTCTTAAATCTCTAGCAAAATGAGTTAATGTTCACTGGCTTTTTCTAATTTTAGGCAATAATAGAATACCTAATGTTAATGTTAAATAAAGAAAAGGAAAAGAAAAAAATACTATATATAAGGAAATATGAAACTTGGTTGCAAAATAGCCTAGCAGTCTGATACTGTTTTTGTTATGTTTTGTTAGCTAGCATAATGAATTATGTAGGATTTTCATATAGCTTTCTATTTCAGTACCAAAAAATTGAAAATGTGCTGCCTTTCCCCACTTTCATTTATAGCTTTTTTTAGGAATAGATATGTGTTTTACATCCTGATATAAAAGAAAGTTGCCTTTGATTAGTAACATAATATAAAAAGTACTCTTCCCTAGAATTCATCTAATATTCCTTTCTAAAAGCTAGTCTGTGCCTAAATAAAACTTTCAGCTCTGATCTGTCATTAACCATCATATAAAACATCAGTGAAAAAAATACCACAGTGATTCATCACATTTTCTCCATATGTCTTTTTCTTATAAATCTATGTGACATAAATTATAATTTTCAGTTACAAATTAGACTTTTTTTCTGTAGTCCTCACTAACCTTAGTAGCACACTGCTGGTTTATAGTTGTTTAATGGATTATCTGCTTTTGTACATTTTTTTCCAATGCCTTTGACAGAATACACTTTAAAAGTAGCCTTATAATTTTCATATATTTATTCCATGTGCGTGTAATTATTGCACTGCTGCTTTTGCAACACAACAACAAAAGTTTTGGATAATAAAACAATTGTTATAATGTTGTAGATAGCACAGTAGTTTGGCTTGGGCTTCTGTTATTTGCATAAATACCTAGTATTGCAATAGTATATGACTAGTATGTCTCCATTTCTATAAGCCTATAATTCTCAACATTATATCAAAATCAGCTAGTTAATTGTGGGTTATAAATTCTGCAAAATGCAGCAATATTCACACAAAATATATTATCATGTTTTGGATATTTCAGATCCAATTTTATTTTTTAAAATACGTGTTTTGTGATTTAGTATCATCAGTGCACCTGTGCTGCTGTGTATATATTGGTAGCAATCACATAAAATAAAGAATTTATAAAAAGTAAACAGAATCAATTGGATATAAAATATATCCGCTAAGAAAAGGAACCATTTGGATAAGTATGGCAGTACACATAGAGAAAGATAAAACTGCACAGAATAAAATACTAGTAAGACAAAACATAGTATCTGACTCTTAAAATTTTCACTAAATCTGCATAATTATTGGCATTGGCATCCTTCAGTCTCAAGAGACTATGGTATCGTGCTCTGGAAAGAGGTACTAAAACAGCATCTAGTGTGACTAAAAAGTCCAATTCGAGAGCGGCAACCCCTTCCACACTGGGGGCAGATACATTCTGTCCCCTTCCCAGCCTCCAGATTTCACTGGTTCCGGGACAGTCCTGGAACCAGTGAATCTTTATAAAGTAACCTGGGAATTGTATTGTATTTTATTTCTGATAAAGGCTGGTAAAATTGATAATTATAACCTAAACACAAACAGATTATATATTTCTGCAATATGCAATTACAGACACTTTATAAACCAAATAATAGAGTTCACCAAATATAATGCATGTATCAGTGGAACTTGGGTGCACTGACTACAAGGTATTACAGTCATAGTGGCTGGCAAAGTATAAGACGGTAATTCTGCCCAGATTTCAAATGCATCAGTTTATTTTAATACTGTTTTAACAGTTAATTCCCAGCTGTTAGCATTTCATTTTCAATTTTTTAAACCGAATGGCTACCAAACATTCCAGGACGCTTAGTGCAGAATAGAGACATGCTGACTGGCATGCCTGCATTTTTTTTCTGAACAAAGCATGTCTTTGTGATCAGTAATGATCTTGCTTCCCAATGCAATAAAGAACTGGAATGAAAACAAATAGCTGCTCTTTTGTAGTTTAAAGGAATTAGGATTTCCCTATGGCCAGATTACCATTTGAATTGCCTGCATATACATGAAAATCAGTGTAGCTCAATAAACAACTTGATGTTTAAAGCACTATTAGTGGAGAACACCTCAAAGGACTACCTTTCCTTAAATTGGAGACATGGGATTTGGGGGGCTTGGTAATATGTGGCATCCTGCATACAAACAGAGCATCTAATTGAAAATGAGGCAGAAAGGAAATTAAACATTAAACATTAAAAAGAAATAGAAGTTCTCACTTTGTACTGCAATTTGCAGTCTAGTAGCACAATATGTATTGTTGCATTGTGCATGGTTAAAGCTTTCACACAAATTAATACAATCATGGAGCGACCGTGCTTCTTTTCCAGCATTGGGAACATGCTTACCCATTGTTCAATGAAACAGTGCTGTTTATTTTTCCAAAAGGATAGCTATTTGTGTGTGAGATGAAGCAGGGTGAAGAAAAGAGAAACAGAGTGGCACCATATTCTTATGTGCTAAGTTTGGTGCATCGGTTGAGACAGCAGCAGATCATAAGGCACTAGTGATGGTGACAATACAAGGGCATTATTACTGTTGCAATTGTATTCATGAATCCTTTCTTTGAAGTATTGTGCCCTTTCAAGCTTACTTTCAAATACCTATTATGCAGAAGTCTAGGCCTGACCCACATATAAGATATAATTGAAAAAATGGAGCATATTTGTTACCCATTGTTTCAGAGTATAAAAATCAACATGCATTTTAAAGAATTGTACTGTATTTAGTGAGGTGTTAAGAGACACATACAATAAACGGTAAGGCTTTGGCAACAAAAGAGGACTTTCTCGTCATGAAGCACAATTCATTTGTTTGTGATATTTACATGCTCAATGCATTACCTTCTTTTAGGGATGCTACATTTTTCAGATTCTAAAATAATGAAGGCCTAAATAGATGATCTCCATATTTCTTCTACTCATTGTCCAGAAAAAAGGTTTTTTCCTGTATTTTAGCTACATATGGAAACGATTAGCTATAGTTTTTTGCAAACTATACCCATTTTTATACATCAGTTTCACACCTCATTCAAGTTTAAGAATACATTAAGGAATCTACAGTTGTGTAATAGTCTTCTTTATTTCTATTTCTGTTATGATTGTATTTTTTCAATTCTGTTTTAGATTTGGAAATAGATATAATACAAACTTAATATCTGAAATTATTTAAATTTGGCTATATCAGATGTACATCAGAAGCATTAAGGGTATTCATGAGGCAATTTTTGTTTTAAAATAAATTGTTTAGCAGGATAAAATACCATAGCAATCTTGCTAGTGCTTTTGTTGTTTATTAATGTATCTTCAACTGTGAAATAGTTCCATTTAAAAAGTTAAAAACAAGCAAGATAATTGCTTGTGGCTTAAATATAAACAAATTTAAGCATGAGGAATTTCAGTGTTTTAGTGATATTTTTAATTTAAAACATAGGCTCATATCTATGTATAACTTCAGTTCAAAACCACCAAGTGTTTGTCCATCTAGAACTGAATATCAAACATTGAAACTGAACTAACAAATCTTGCTCATACTTGCTAGAGTGTAAAGCTTCAAGGGTGTCCCACTTTAATAGAAGTTTGAAATTGTTTATGAAAAAAGAAGGCTATCCATTGATAGTATCATATTTTTCGGAGTATAAGACACACCTTTTTCCCCAAAAAAAGAGGGTGTGTCTTATACTCTGAATGTAGCCCCACCCAGCTTCTCAAACGGAAGTTTCAGAGGCTGAAAAAAGCATCAGAAACGAAACTTCAGAAAAGAAGTCCCCAAACAGAGCTTCAGAGGCTTTTTTTCTAAAGCTCTGTTTCGGAGGCTTTCAGAGACAAGAAAAAAAGTTTTTTTCTGAAATGGAGTTTCTGAAGTTTCAGAGGCAGAAAAAAAAAAAAAAGCAAGGCACAGAGCTCACAACCAAGGAACCTGTTGCTAAAATTCACCTCTGGGAACAGCTGATTGGGGGTATTCCGGGAGGCTGATCCACCTGTCAATCAGCTTTTTTCTTATTTTCCTCCCCAAAAACTGAGGTACGTCTTACATTCTGGTGCGTCTTATACACCAAAAAATACTTGCAATGTTCAGATAGTCCTTGACTTACAAACACAATTAAGCCCAATATTTCTGTTGCTAAGTGAAATATTTCTTAAGTGACTTTTACATTTCTTGCCACAGTTGTTAAGTGAATCACTGGTTGTTACGTTAGTAACATGATTGTTAAGTGAATCAGGCTTCCCCATTCTCTAGTCAGAAGGTCACAAAAGGTTAATCACATGACGCTGGAACACTTACAATCATCATAAATACATGCCAGTTGCCAAGTGTCCCGAATTTTGTTCATATGACCATGGGGATGCTGCAAATGTTGGAAGTGTGAAAAAGTCACTTTTTTCAGTGCCACTGTAACTTTGAACAGTCACTAAATGAACTGTTGTAAGTCATGGACTTCCTGTAGTCACTTAAATCCTACATTGTGGTTTAACTGTTAATTGCAGAAATTTTGTTCTGATTTATTTATGGCATTTATCAGGTGAAGATTGAGCATTTGCATCATTTCAACTGGCTAAAAGTGGGTGGGTGTGCGTGGGTGGGTGTGCATGCTCATGCGTGTGTACATGCATTTGAAACTAATTTTTATACAAATTGTAATTGTCTTAAGTTATTATTATTATTATTCCAATAATAAGGCTAAGCTGAGTGGATTGATTTGGTTTTCCTGAAGCTTATTTCTTAATATTTTCTCAACTAGGACACACAATGAAACTAATTAGTCTGAGTAATATAAACGGCCTGGAAAAATAGGAAGAAGCTGGAAGGAATAGATAATGGGGTAGAGGGTGGTGTTTCAAGATTATGGCTGCTAGCGCAGTTTTTTTGGAAAAATTGCAATAAGTAGCAATGTATAGCACTAAATGTTAGAAACAAAAATTAAGATTTTGAAGAGTCCTAGAACTGATTTCTTAGGCAGTCTGTTGTTCTTTTACTCTTACCTTAACCTTGCTAGGTGAATTTTTGAACATTTGTTACTTTTCAATTTTTCCTTACGCATTCATATATCAATTGAAAATAAGCCCAAGTTTATCAATATGTTAGTTGTCTTCTGCCATGATGGATTAAAAAGGCACAAAAATAGATTTGCTATCCTCTTCTATATTAATAAGGAGCAGATAAGAAATAAAGCAAACATTTCAATTTATATGATTCTCGACACAACTACTTTTTGAAATTCCAAGAATAATAGTATGGTTACCAGTTACAAACTGACAATATAAAACTTTGCACAAATGGTAAGAAAACAGTTCTTGAGATTGAAAATTGCAGACATGCTGTGAGTATGTTAGTACAAGGAAATTGATATATACGAAAAGACAGAATGTTCAAAAATACAGCTGGTCTTGCATTCTACAAGGTATGCAAGAAAAAAATGCAATCTATTACAATTGTAGGTTCAAATTCAGAATTATTCTTACTGCTGCAGAATTACAAAATGATGAGTAGGCATTTTGTAGGAAGAAATAAAGAACTGTCAGCATGGAACTTGGACTAGCTCATAAAAGAACAGTATTTTTATAATAAAAAAGAAGATCTGGGTAAATAGAAACATAATCTATGAAATTTGAAAATACTAGGTATTGCATAAGAAACAGAAGATATTGTATGAACTGAATTCATAGTAGTATAATGTTAGTAATTACAATTAAGGGAAACAAATTGTCTCAATGCCAATTTACATTCAGGTTATGAGATAGTTTAACTGAACTGAACATAAAATATGGGTGCAATCATATGGTATGCAGTCTTCTAATTAATGATTTAACATGCACACAAATTACGGTAGAAGGTCATATTCATAGAAGCTACTCTATTTGAATTACATTCTTCATTTATACTCCTACTCCATGTTATTTTGGGGGAAAAAACTTATTTTCCTTTGTCATTATGTTCATACGGCAACTTTTGATATTGAATGGTATTGTGATAAAACAACTATCTTTTTATATAATACTAAAATAATTAACATATACAACTACATTAACAATATAATTTAATATAAAAAGTAAGGGGGAAAGTAGAGAAATGGCCTGGAAAAATGTATAGACTAATTTAGCATTTAAGGAAACCCTTGCTGCAAATTAAGTGTAGGTTTATTTTTCCATGTTAGAGACAATAATTCTGTTAGCCATCCTCTAAATGTTAATATCCACAATTATTTATATTTGATCAACTCCATATATTTTTGGATTGATCACCAAGAAGAACATATGTATCTTTAATGAACAATTATCAATTATAAAGTCATATTAACAATCCTACATATTGCAGCCCAAAATATACTATGACAATAATATGACCCTAACCCTTTAATATTTCAATTTCTGAAATGCAGAGTAATTGCAACCAACTTTTATTGAACTTTTTCCATTTGTTTTTCAATCTGAATTGTGCAGCTTACAGTGCATTCTGAAAGTATTCAGACCCCCATCATTTTTGTCAATTTTGTTACACTGCAGCCTGATTCTACAGTTGTTGAAATTCATTTTTTTCTCATTAATCTACACTCAGTTCCCCATAATGACAAAGAATTTTAGAAATGTTTGTAAATTTATTAAAAATAAAAAACGGAAATATATTGGCATAAGCATTCAAACCCTTTGCAACAACACTTGAAATTTAGCTCAGGTGCCTCTCATTCCTCTTGATTATTGCTGATATGTTCCTACACCTTGATTGGAGTCCATCTGTGGTAAATTAAATTGATTGGACATAATTTGGAAAGGCACACACCTCTATAGAAGGCCTCACAGCTGACAACGCATACTGTAGAAGAGCAAAAGCCATGAGGTCAAGGGAACTGCCTGCAGAGCTCAAAGACAGGATTATTGCAAGGCACAAATCTAGAAAAGGCTACAATAAAATTTCTGCTGCATTGAAGATTCCTAAGAGCACAGTGGCCTCCATTTTCACATGGAAGAGCACAGTGGCCTTCCATTTTCACATGGAAGAAGTTTGGCACAACTATGATTCTTCCAAGAGCTGGTTACCCAATTAGGGGAGCAATCAGGGGAGAAGGACCTTAGTAAGAGAATAAGAGAAGTGGACTCCAATCAAGGTGTAGGAATATGTCGGCAATGATCCGGAGAAATGGGAGGCACAAGAGATTAATGAGAAACAAAATGAATTTCAATATCTGTAGAATCACGCTGCAGCACAGCAAAATTGTCAAAAGTGAAGAGGGCCTGAATGCACTGTATATGTTATAATAAAGGTGGAAAGAATTCTGAAGAGATTTATTTTGATCTGATCTTTTTTATGTGTCAAAAATCTGGCATTTTAACAGGTGTGTAGACTTTCTACATCCATGGATATTGTTGTTATATAATAGCAGTAGACAAATATTTCAATCTGTGTTTAAGGATTGTTTTATTTAAATGCTAAATCACTGAACTCATTTGAGTTATGGTATTCCAGTTTCATGAATTTATGCAATTGACAATATATCAGTACAAAACTGGAAATTCATATCTGTATTTTAATTATAACAAGTAAAATAAATTTAAAAAAGCACTTTTCTAAATCTGGATTGATTTCAAATATATTGGATGGCATAAGTTGCTCTGCAGCAGCAAAATTCCCCTAAGGCTTCTCTATGACTTAATTTGTGTAATAGAGTACATTTGCAACAGTATTCGAATAAATTATCACTTTGGCAGTTTGTTGTTGAAACATCACAGCTCTACCATCAGGTCACTCTATTTTTCAGTACCATATGTCAATGGAGACTCAGTGATCAACGTCATGGTTGTTCCAAAGGTGCTTTTTTAAGAGGCGTCTTTGGGACAACCATGACGTGGATGACTGAGAGTACATTGCTTTTTAAAGAGGCAACTGGACTTTCGTTGTTGTTTTTTCTTGAAGATGTTTTGCTTCTCATCCAAGAAGTTTCTCCAGTTCTGACTAAATGGTGGGGAATAGAAGGGAATAGAGTAGAATATTCCTTGCAGTCATCTGGTCATTAGCACTCTTTCAGAGAGTAGGAGAGAAGTTCAGATGATTTTCAGCTAAAACAACATACATGTACACTTTAAACCTAAGAATACACTGAGGCAGAAGCTTGTCCACATCAAGGATAAAACACACCGACACAAACTGAGCAATGTGATATAATGCAGTACAGTGCAGTCAGAAGTGCAGATCTGTACATTGGACAAACAAAACAAGCACTTCACAAGCAAATGACACAACATAGGAGAACAAGCCCATCAGGACAACATTCAGCAGTCCATCTGTATTTGAAAGACAAAGGCCTCACTTTTGAAGACAGCAAAGTCCACATTCTTTGGACTTTGGTTTGAAAGCAGGATCAAAGAGGCCATCTACATTAAAATTGAACAGCCCTCTCTTAACAGAAGGGGAGGGATACAATATCATCTACTACTGCTTACAACAGAGTCCTTTCAGCAGTTCCAAGGAGGTTCCACACCCATTTGCACTATTCAGATCACTCTGAGGGCAGAGATAAACCTCCAAGTGGCCTTAATGACTCTCAGAAAGAGTGCTAACAACCAGATGACTGCAAAGAATATAAATCTTTCCATTTTCCACCATTCAGTCAGAACTGAAGCAGCTTCTTGGATCAGAAGCAAAATGTTTTCAAGGAAAAAGAAAAAAAGTCCAGTTGCCTCTTGAAAAGCACATTTGGTTCAGTGCCATATGATATATTTCTAATGTATCAGTCACTGTGCCTAATCCTTAATTCTTATACCAGTAGATCAATACTGACTTTTATAGAATGTTCATTGAATTATTGCCTGGAAATCTAATTTACCATTCCTTAAGTGTTGTTAGTATAGTGTCAGTTGTTCTTGAAATTTATGCAAAAAACAAGGTTTTTTTTTAAAGCTAATCTTAAACATAAAATATTATGTTTGGTAGAAATAT
>JANHZT010001572.1:168668-184585 GCA_032468215.1 Stegonotus admiraltiensis | reverse complement strand
AGAAATGATGGGAATAAATGGATTTAATATAGGCTTCTTTGCAAGTTATAACTTCAATAACAATTGAAGCTAGCATATGTAAATCTAATGATCCAGGGATATTGATTTACATCTTTAATCGATGATTAATGAAAACTCTTCAGTTTTAGAAACCCTTTGCTGAGATCTCTTAATTAAACTTACTAGTAAATGAAAACTTTGCTAGTATAACAACATTTTGTAAGCAAAATTACAAAAAAAGATATTTTATTTATTTACATTTTATTATAAATAGGTAGTGTTTAAATATCAGTAAATTTCCAAATTTTTCCCAGTATTCAAATTAGAGTTTCTGATTGGTGTCAAGTCAGTGTGTAGTTTCAACCAGTTCGGTATATTTTACCCAAGGTTTGAGAAATAGAAAATGTATGTTTATAATTTTATCAGATATTTCATATCTAGAGAAATGAACCTGATTTTTATGTAAAGTTTTGTGATGTTCATGAAGGAATGCGTAAAGTTGAGAAGTATATATAATATATTATACTTTTTCTGCATTTTACTTCTTTGCACAATTCCAGCAGTGTTTCCCTTACAAAACTCCAAAACCCCGTTTATTCTCAAAAAGCACACATTCTGTAATTCCTTTGCTTCGTGGCATTTCAGTCAAAGTTTCCTTTTCCATGAGACTAAAAATACTTCTTTTCAATAACTACATGGTCCTCCTATGGGCAACTTATCTAAGTGGTTATTATTTGATATGATGTTGTATTATTAATCAGTTTCTGTAATTGAATTTTTCACATTCCAAAGAAATAATGACTCAGTAGGCAGTTTAGCATTCTTCTTCTATTCCATCATGTTCCTTTTAGCACTTTCATGTTCCTGTTTACATATGGCATTTCATCCTCATGGCAGCCTTAAAACACCCATCCTTTTTCCTTTCTCCTTTCATTGGATCCATTAGTTTCATGCCTTTGGTCAGAAACTCACTGTTTTGCATTTGATTGTCATTGAAGTGGATAGTAATGTTTCCCTAATGCAGTAAAGATAATGTATATAATCTGTTAATACATAAACTTTTATTATTTTATAAATTTTTAAAGATCGTATCAATTCAGATCTTAGGTTTGCATTTTAAAAACACAATAGGAGCTGAACTTGAGAAAAAATATAATCTATTTGTCCATTGTTGACAGAGGTCATCTTTTTCACTCTTCTTAGCTTGAGATCCTCAGGAATTTCTTGCCAAGTGTTCATGTAGCAGCCAAATACTATGCTTTATATTAATTTGATCTTTTGTTTGTTTATTCAGATTTGTTGTAGCTGCCCAACTCCGATGAACTGTAGGTAGTGTACAAACCAAAAAAACTCCATAAAAAACAGATAAAATAAAAACACACAGACAGCCCAGACTAAAACAATCTAAAAAAACAAACAAAGCAAAACAGCCGTTCCCCACCCCACCCAAAAGACAATAATACATTAACCCCAGGCCTGGGGCCAGTGCCTGCTTTTAAGAATTTTTGGAACCCTAGGAGAAAGGAGACCACCTTATTTCTAGAGAGATGTCTTTCCAGAGGGTGGGGATCATATCAGAAAAGCAGTGCTTCCTCAATGTCACAAAATAACAACATTTAATAGAGGGAAACTGGAATGCACCCATCCTCAGAACATAATTGGGAAGGCAGAAGCAATTTGAAATGATCGGGTATCCAGACTCTATAGTACACAGGTAATTAACAAATAGTATCCTTTGGCAGTTGCCTAGGAAACTTTAATAAGTTTGATTCATGATAATCATTTTATTTCTGGATGTTAATATCCATTATTGTGATTATTGAATAATATCCAAAATATAAAAAACAATACAATATCATGCATAGTTATATAAATTACATTCAATATATAACTGAAAAATAAGGCCCATTATACCTATGTAAATTGCAACATACCATTATTTAACCATTGCCAAACCTGTGAAAAAAATACACTAAACTTTATATGAAATAGTAATTGGCCATTGTAAAACATCTTGAATTTTTGAAAATATGCTGCATGCCAAAATTATATTGCTTTTATCTGAAACCTTGACTCAGTTTCAAATTTTAAACAATTAGTTTCATCTGTACTACTACCAGTAAGAATAATGTGTTTTGTTTTGCATAATTAGCTGCATAATTCACAGAAATTGACAGTGCTCAAAATGGAGGGAGTAAAAAATGCCGTCTCCCAAGAATCCATATTGAAAATAGGTCTTTCTGAGTTATTTATGAATTACCTGAATAAAGGGGTAAGCAGTAAAATTCTCCCGTTTGTGAATCACACAAAATTATCCAAGGCAGCAATAAAAATGTTAATTGGAAAAGCTGCAGAATTGTTTTCCGAACTGAAAATGGCAGCTATTATTCAGAGTAAGTAATGTGATCACCTGGGGAGATTATAAAGAAAAAGCTTAATTTCTCATATACAACAATGGAATATAAACAATTATTTACTGACCAGAAAAAGAATTTACTGAGGCGGTTGTTGTAGATAACTCAAAGCTATGAAAACAATAGATTCTGTATTAAGGGTCATTGTAAAAACACAGGATTTAAAATCAAAGTGGAATGCCTTTAAACAGCTCTATAATGCAGCTATACACTTGGAGTACTAGGTATAGTTTTCATCAACACACTACTAGAATAAATAGATGTAGACAAGGAAAATCTGAATGTTTTGGATGGAACAGTTTTCTTTCAAAAAATGATTAGGACATATAGAATTATTTAATTTAGAAAAATATGACTAAGGAAAGCTTTGATAGAGATTATCAAGTGTTGATATAAAAGAGAGAAATTTCTTTCTCAATAGCAAAAACTAAATCTAAGCTCCAGTTTAGCTAAATGGCGGGAAATTGGTACAAATACAGGGAAATAATTCTTTACCCAGTGAGTGAAAACTATACTTCTACAAGATACATCAATGGCCACCAACTTAGAAAATTTTACAGGAGGATTAAAAAAATTCAGAGCGATATTTTCACTGATTAGTGGTCATGATAAGTAAGTACTTTTTTCTGAATCAAAGGCAATCTTCTGAATAGCAATTGTTGAAAGTACAAGAGTGAGAACAACTTTTTCATGTGTTTGTGTAGATGTCTGGAAAGAAAAAGGAAGTATACCAAACTTTTCCTGGTCTATTATGTATTTTATATCAGAACTGTACAATTCTATGAAATACTGGTTTTCAGTTGGCCTTGGCAACAAAAGTCACAAACCATATAAGTGCACTACAATTAAAACTGTTCATGCTTTTCAATGGATGTAGCTATAAAAAGGTATAAACCAGTATATTTGAAATCTAGACATAGATTTTAATTGCTGAACGTTTATATGATTATTTACAGTAAGAAGTATACTGCTCTGAAATGAAGGACGACTCTTTTCAGTAAATCACTACTTTTTCTATTTCTGAATTCTGAAAAATTTCATCCTTTACTATTGTTCTTAAATGTCTGTTCTTTTTCTTTTTAATTCTCAAGCTCACTATTTGGATAAAATAGTTAAAGGTACTGTATATTTGCTCTTACTTGACATGGTTCCATGTATCTCTACATGCCTTCATATATCTTTGTGTATATTATAGTGGTCATTCCATTAGACTTGGCAAGTGCAACATATTCATACTCATTGAATTACAGATTTCATTCGTGTTACTTTCCATATGACTTGGATAAGAGAAGACTTAATGTTTTTGTTATCTGTTAACATTTTTACTAAGCAGTTTGCTAAGTTTCACAATATGTGTATAAATAGATTCACTTTGATGTTCTCAGATGCTGAAGATTACAAGTATTTGTTGTTTGTGGTGTCTTTAAGTGTCCCAACTCTGTTGTTGGAACAGACGTTCAATTATTCATGTATGAAAAAATATGAGAAGGCCCCCTGGCCTGGAAATTTATAATAGAAACAGAAGTTCAGGTCTGATATGAAGGAAAAGTGGGAGACATTTAATGCTTAAACTCTGAATTTTGCATTCAAATATTGTGACATTTTTTTGAATACTATCCACTAAAATTAACCACTAAACTTTTATTACTTCAAAGAAAATTTGTAAGAAAATCTGTGCAATATATGAAATCTATTTTACTTGCAAAGTTGAAAGCCACTAAACAGCAAATATTTCCATATCTTCAGTTGTTGGTAGAAGTCTGGCTATTTAATTTATTTATTTTTATTATCATCAGTGCTCCCCTTTTTTCCAGATTGCCTTTCTTCTATTCCTTATTTGTGCTTTTTCATTAGAGTATGGCAATATCCAGGCTTTCGTAGAATTATTGTTAATTGCATCAAATTGTCTGCAATACCTTGATGATAGGACAGATAAAGCTGTGTATCCTATGTAGTAATCAAGTGGAAAAAATTATTTCAAAACTAAAATATATCCTCTGTGTGTATAGTTAAAATGTGCACGTGGCAAAAAATGCTAAAGAAAAAGCAAGCCAAGTATAATCTCAGCCAGGTAGGATTACATGACATCCATAACAATAGTTTCACCATACCTGGTCATGAGATGTTACTATATGCCATTTCAATGAAATTATTGTTTAATTTGTACTAATGTAGATAAATAAAGGCATACAGTTATAATTATTTTAGTCTAAGACATAGGAACAGATTCTTTCATTAATATTATCAATCTCCTGGAAAGAATCCTGTTCTAGAACCCAGAGATATAGTCAGAAAAAAATGGCACATCTTACATATTAATGTGTGTGGAGTAAAAATTAAGTCCTAAAATCTTATTGGTAGCTAGTGATTATAATTCTGCTTTATTTGCTTATGTGAATGTCTTACAACACTCATAGATAAGGAATACTAGAATTTTACACATCTATATTTATATAAACTGTCATCATTCTCATACAGGTCATGTTGGCTGCATGCCAGGTTTTCATCAATATGAATTGACAAATACTGTTTTTGATGTAATGTTAGATTTAAAAAATAGATCTTGGATATATTAAATAATTTTAATTGTTTCCCAAATTTTCCCTCCTTGGCCATAAAAGCAGACAAGATAGGATATAAAGGTAACAGAACAAAAGCCTTAGGGAGATTGTCACAAAAAAAACTATAATCACTCTCCGCTCTGTCTTGAAGCACGTCACTACCGTGTTTTTGTTCAGTCTATCAATGTTTTATTGTGGTCCTTATGGTATTTCATTTTGTCCGTCCTAAATACTCAAATACGCACAGCTATTACATTTAGTTGGAAATCTTGTTGGTCCTGTCCCATCGTATGCAGCCTGAATCCTAATGTTTGTTAGACTAGATGCTAAGCTGCTTCACTATTTCCTGAGCTTTGCTTATTCTGTGGAAAGGAATGTATTTTTGGCATAAAGTATAGTCATAAAATTGACATATACTTTGTGCAATTATTTAAAGCACTGTAATTTCACATGAATATACGGCAACTCTGAGACCAGATGAAATTAACATTCTTTTATTGAGTACTAAGGAACATACCTTCCTTTGAATTTAAAAAATACTTCTTTAAAACAAGGAGCTTAACAAAATCTACATAAGTAACTTGTGATACAAATATATCAAATCATTCTTAAGAATAGAAGCACTATTGTTTTATCTTGAGGCTATGTTGTATGCTGTGATTCTGTTGCCTGCTGTTTCACTAAAGAAAATGAAAATATGATTTTGTCTGGCCCGCAGGTATTTAGTGGTTTCTTAGATATATTTCCTGCCTGCACAGGTAAGTGGTGTCTCAAAATGTCAGACAAATCAAAGATGCCACTTAGTTAAGAATAAGAATCCTAGTTAATGTTGCTGTTACTCTCCATGTGCAATTACAGTATTTGTGCTGTTCTGAAGGCCTGTTCCCAGTAAGTGTCCCCTGTTTGTATTTTAATTAGATTGAAATATTTTTGCAATATTTAAATCACATGGAGTATCCTTTTTGCCTGTTTTAACAGAGGGATGCCCTGGCCTGTGTAATAGTAATGGAAGATGTACTCTTGACCAAAATGGCTGGCATTGTGTTTGTCAGCCTGGATGGAGGGGAGCAGGATGTGATGTCGCCATGGAAACTTTATGTACCGACAGCAAGGACAATGAAGGAGGTAGGAGGTGTAGAGCAAAATTCTTGCACTGCTAAAAAATGTAAAATTATTGGCTTCTTAATCAGGTGAACAAAATGCTGCTGTGAGACTGATACAGAGCTTTTACTACCTGGGATGAGATACATGTAGAAATGTGCTTCAACATTTATTGCCTTCATTTTGTATGCTATCAAATCCTTAAGTGCTGGTTACAGCAAGCAAAATGTGTACATCAAAACCCATTAGTGAACATTAGATTATAACTGGTAGTATATCTATCAAAGAGCAAATACAATAATCCAATGAACTTTATCATAAAAGTGCATACCAACAAAAATGGTTGTGAAATCCATTTTCAGATTAAGTTTTGAAAAAGTTACAAGAATATGCTGAGAAATAGTTTCATAAAAGCTTTTGTTTTTTAACTGCCCTTTATCAGCAATAGTGTCATCCCTAATACTACATATAGGCTGTCCTCCACTTATGATCATTGATTCCAACCACATCACTTAGCAACGTAAATTCCAGGCTCAATTGCCATTCCAAGTCAAAGACTACCTATAACTGTATATTAATTATATTTTTTAACATTTCCACCAACTGGTTTAAAATTGAGGTCTTCATTACCCGTTTTGAATCCTCCTAACTTTCAAATTCCTGACAGAAGCAAAAGTATTATGTTTCCCAAATTACATTCAAATCTTTATTTCTCTTTCCCTTTCATATGGGCCATATCATAACTTCCTTTCCTGGTTTTTCAAATTGCTGTTCTCAGTATGCCTGGATAAAGATTTTCATGTTGCCTACTTCCTCCAGCCTCTTCTTGCCTGTCCTCTGTTTCTTAAATCATTATAGTTACATTTTCACCTTACATGTTTAAGAGGATGCTGAGATACATTTCAAGTTAACCATTTTGTCATATCTTTATATTTTATTTACTTGCCTAAGACAAGTGAAATGCCTATGTGACTTGATTCAGACCTAGACCATATATATATATATATATTCTAATTATTTTGTAGCAATTTTTAGTTGTTCTGCATTTACCATGTGAGTAATTTTAAGTTCTAGTCTATCCACACATTCAGCAACAATGGAAAACTATGGAACATTGAATGTAGTTGGACCATCATGCTCTACAGTCAGAATCTAAATATAAGTGAAAATATAAATATAGATGCACTTTGTATAATAACAAATGTATCTAATACACAAAACTATTAGGAAAGTAACATATCTCTTAAGGATGACAGTTTAATGTTAGATTGAATTAAATACATAGTAAATACTCTGATTTCAGAGCATACCAATTTTAATCATCTGCCATGATACTGATTTCTAATGTTACTTAAAATTGTGTAAAATCTTGAGGCCACTTATTAGCATAATAAATTTTAATTTCTATAATAATCAAATAGTATGGACATTGATTTTCCTTATTATGCAGAAACGCTATCCTGCCCAGCAATATCGGTAGGTGTAATTTAGTATTCATGTAAATGATCCTGCTGAGTGTCATTATGTGTGTACAAGGAATTAAATAAAAATCTATTACTTTAATTCCTCCTTTGTCTCTAGGTATATAATACTTCTGCAAAAGATATTACCATGAATTACATTGATAGACATTACAAAATCTACCCTACTGAATTCAAAATTCCCCCCTCAAAATGTAAAATTCCCTTCATAAAAAAAATCTTAGCCAGTGACCCACACAAATTTATCACTGTTTACTCAGTTAAATATCCCTAAATTGAAAGGTGGAAAAAAAATCCAGTAGGAAAATTAGAGTCACCTACGTGAGATGGGCGGTGTAGTATGTTCCATCTTAAAAGATGCAGAAAGAAAAATTGTAGCCATGTTGGAAAATAGGGGGGAAATAAAACCTGTAGAATGGCAGTGTTGTTATTGTCACAGATATATCACAAAATGCTGAACTGTTATTTTACGTCTTCAGATTTTAAACTTTCTCATACTAAACTGTAAGGCAGATTTGACAAGTGAGATCACAGGCTCTTAAGTAGCTTTTTCTATTGAAAAGTGATGGGACTAGGATGCAGTTTAAAGCAAAACAAAACACACATGTATTTATCATGCATTTCAACTGCAGTGTGTGCTAGCCAGTTTATTTTAGTCCTACCAAGCTTCTCCAGTGCTAAAGCATGTTTGAAAATGAAAATAGAACAAATAAAATAGAATCACCATTACATTTTTTCTTATTCTTCATCATCTGAGTTTCTAAAATCAGAATAAAAAACTTGAATTCCCATATCCTATTGTACAACTACGAATAAACCTTATCTGTACTGAGTAAACCCAAGATCAGTGCAAAATAATAGGACCTCTCCCTGTAATTTTTATCTTGTCAGCTACTAATTTAAGGAATAAAAATATACCAGAGTCCTGATTAAAATAAGCCTCAAACTGTGAGATGAACAGCATATAAATTTAATAATAAATAAAAAGAAAAATTACTTTACCAATAAAATAAGACCCAGGTAGTTTCAGATTCTGGTTTGGTAAGTGTCAAATCACATCAAATCTACAGAAATCAAATGCTGATGTAGTATATACAAATGAAAGAATTAGGAGAACTCTTGACAGGTAGAGGCAGGTTTATGTATTTATTTGTTTGCTTTAATTGAAGCTATATATAGTGGGAAGGACACTCACAATGTGATACATGTCATCTAATCCTTTCACTGCTTTCCAGCAATATATATGTATGTAAATGTTGTTAATATTATTTAGGCTGCTTAAGATTTAATAATAATAACCATTGTTTTTAGTTATCTTCTTTTATGGGGGTTATTTTTATCCTTTTCTTATTTGAAAGGTTTCAGATAGCTCCTGACTATTCTGTACTTTTTCTCTGAACAGTTTCCAGGTATATTCTGAACTATAAGATCAAAGACATTAAAAATATCCAAGAAGTGGATGACATATATTTTAAATGGGGATAATTGCTCAAGGTGATTCTCATAAACCCTTTCAGTTGCAATTAACTGTATATAATAATCATAATTTAACAGATGTGAACATTTTAAAGTTTTTGTTTGATTTATTTTTTTATTCAGAATTTTTAAATTAAAAAATGGAATAAGAATCCATTGTTGGTCCTGACTACAAAGGAGCTGTGTTATTTCTACTGGTAGAAGCATTTCACCTTTGTTTGGTTTTTTTACACAGTGGCAATATAAAATTTGGAAAAAGTACTAGGCATATAAAATATAGAGACATTTTTTTTTTATTTAGAAGAAACCATATTCATAATTCTTCATTGCTCGCTTCGGCAAACAACTGATAAACTTCATAAAAATATAAGAAACAGCAAAATGGCATGGGTTCTGTATTTTGTCTGAAAAGGAGATTCATTTCCTGATAAATATGAGAAAAGAGCCCTACAAAAATGCATCTACAATTGATTAGTTCAGAAGATGTCAGTTTCATACAATTTTGTTATCACAATCCACATTCTAGATTTATATTTGCTTTTTCTCCAGTAGCAAAGGTAAAATATTAAATGTTAGCTTTTATTTTGATAAATAATATAAATGTTTTCTTCAGTTTCAAAAAGACAAATTTAAGTTTATCCCACTGTGCATCTTAAAAATCAATATGCCGGATACCAAATTTAGGTAAAAACAGATTATAAAAAGAACATGTTTTTCACAGCAAAAACAGAACAATTTATTGTACATATTTCCTTCCCTTATTTTGAGGCCAGGCTTAGATTGAACCTGATGCTGGTTTAGTTGTTAGTGATAACCATAGGAACTGTAGTCTTAGTCTTCTGTGCTCTAGATTATGCAAGCCTCTGAGTTCCAGCAAAGTTCTTTCATTTTCTTTCATCTTTCCTTATTATTTTTTCCCTTCTTTATTACCTATCTCTTCCTTTCTTGAAGACAAGATGCAAGCAAATCCACTCACATTGAAGAACTTTTGTGATAGCTGTGGTAAACTAGAGTTCACCTTTAACAGCACACCAATAGTCTACTTGTTTCTCAGCCAACTCATAACTCTAAGGACATGGCCAGAAATATTCAGAGTACCCAGAAAGCCTGTTAGCATTCTTCTACAAAGTCAAATGGTTCTGGCCTTAGAGGGGGTGAAAGCTGATGGTGCCAGTGGTCCATTTCCCAAATCCTCTGCCACTAATTTCCTGACTTGGTGCTGTGAGGAACACCAGTCCAGCTGTGACTTCAATGGATTACATCTACTGTAGGGATTATCCTTCAAAAATAAAATATACCGGTAGTCCTTGATCTGTAAGGAAGCATGCCCATTATGGTCACAAGTCATAATGGTCATTAAGCAAGATGCTCACATGATTATTTAATAACCCCATTCCATTTTTCCTCAGTGCGGTCATCAAATGACTATGTGGGTTATTAGGGAAGAGCAAGATGTCTTTGGGGTGGAGGAGACTGTGGGAAGCCTAGCGCAGGCACAGGTCTGGACTCCCCAACTCACACATGGCCTGTTCCAAATATTCCAAGGCCTTCCCTACCCCCTGAGGCACCTCATGCTGCTGTTCCCATTGCTTGTGGTCCCCACAGACCTTAGGCTTACTTCCCTACCCAACTGGGTCCCCATAGGCTTGAACTTTCTTTTCCACACAACTGGGTCCCCACAGACCCAACGCCTGCTTCCCACTCCACTCGCTCCCACATCCTCTTCCTCACCCCTGTCACCAATCAATCACTTACCTTTCCAGTGCTTTAGATATCTTCTTGCCACACAGTCTTCCTACACACAGAGGGACAGAGCCACCTGGCTTCCATTGTGTAGGGAGCCCAAGGCGTGGAACGGCCTGCTCATTTCCCAGTGCAAGCCCCTCCCAAAAGCAGATGCAGCCACAATTTATCAAAATGGGGCCTGCTTACAGAAAGGCACCATGCAGCCACCACTATGTTTATAGGCCATGTGGCAGATTGGCTACTGCAGTACTAAAAAGGAAGTGACTGTATGGTGATGGAAGTGGGAACAGATAAGACCTAGAGGAGTGAGAAGGACCCAGCAGGACTGGAAGCAGGCTCAAATCCTGAGGAAACCTAACAGGCTAAGAGGGGAGATAGCTGGTGGGGAGGCACTGAAGTGTCCCTATGGGTCAGTCATAAGTGTGGTGGATTGCCAAATGCCCAAATTTTTTTCATATGATTGTGGGGACACTGCAGTTACTGTAACTTTGAGTAAGGATTGTAAGACCCTTACTTGTTCAGAGCTGTCATAATTTCAAATGGTCACTGAATGAATGGTCATAAGTCAAGGACTACCTGTACTATCTTGGAACTCTCCAGCTTTGTGGGATCAAGAAGGCAGAAAGGAAAAAACAAGAATACTCCCCTCTTTCATTTTTCAGCCGAACCCAACAGGCAGAAACGCTGCACCCAGAAAGAGACGGGCAAAAGTCATTCTGCGCTGAAGCAGAGGCATGGGGGAGGCAGAGGCGATCCAACTCGCTGCCCACTCCGTCCCATTGTCTCTCAGCTTGTCTGCGGCCACGCGAAAGAAACACCAGCACAGGGCATCTGGATCCCCTGCCTTCCCCCTGCCTCTGCCTGTTGCTGGTGCTGCCACGCAAGCTTCCAGCAAGCCTCCCATGAGCCAGGCAGCTGGGATCGCCTCTCCCCTGCCCCATGCCTTTGCTTTCCATTGCTGCCGGTGGTTTAGCAGAGAGAGAGAGAGAGAGATCTGATCCAATCTCCAAGAGTTATACCAAGACTGGCAGCGATGTGCTATCTCTCTTTCTCTCTCTCACTCACAATTACACACACACTCAAAAAAACCCAGAGATCTCTCAACCCCCCACCCTCCTCAGGGCAGCCACATCCCTTCACTAACCTGTTTTCCAGTTCCATTCTCCACTGCGCTTGCAGGTCAAGAAAAGTAGTCTGTTGGACTACGGTTAAAACAAATAGTTCAGACCTTCCAACTTTTCACAGAAAAAAAAATCTTGCGAACCATCTGCCTTGCTTTGTCCTCCCCCCCCCACCTTGCTTCATTCTTCTTTGCAACATGCAGCCTCTCACAATAATGAGAATTGCAGGCACAATTGCTTCCCACAATCTTCCAGAATTGCCTGCAATTCTTGTTACTGTGAGGGGCTGCACGTTGTTTCTGGGCAGGGGAGGCTCAGTCCCCTTACCCAGTTCACCTGTACTGTTCCTCTTTCTCTCTGTCTCTCTCACACACAGAAAGGCATTTGATCGTTTGAACTGCCACACACTTTGCCCAGTTCATTTCCCCCGCTTCATACTGGTACATGGCAAGTGTGTCACTCCTTTCGGCCGCAAAAGAAGCAGCCTGGCGGCCAGGCGAGGTGCATCGCTTGCTCTTTTTGGCCATGAAAGGAGCAGCCCAGCATTCAAGCGAGATGCATAGCTCGCTCTTTTCAGCCCCAAAAGAAGCGGCCAGGCAAGGCACATTGGGGGGGGGAAATTAGGACACCCCTCGAAAAGAAGGCCTAGCTGTTTTTTCAGGGGTCAATGGAAAATAAGACCCTATCATATTTTCGAAAAAACACGGTGCTATCACAGGAAACATGATATTGATTTATGCTTCATACCTCCCAAGGATAAAATAAGAATTTCCTAACCATAAATAAATAGCAAAATGGCCCACCTCCTGATTTGAAGTCTTCATTACTGTTGGTTTTCAAGTAATGGTTGAACAACCATTAATCTGAGCCGATTTGAAGATTCCTGTTCTGGGCAAGGAGTTGCCTTAGAAGACCTCCAAGGTTTCTCCAACTTTGATTCTGTTAGGAAAAAGAATGACAAACATCACCGTGCCTGAGCAAATGTACATTTATACAATATTAGATTCAGTACATAATGGAAAAATTAATGAGCATGTGTTGGCAAAGTTTCTGTAACTTCTGTTCATAAATATTTTTCAAGAATTTTCCATGGAGTTAATGTTTTTTTTTTAATAAAAGTTTTTTTAAAAAAACAGACAAACATACAGTGCATCTTTTCTGAACAGAATATAGGCCCGGTCATAAATTTATACAAATTTTTGTTCATCTTTAACATAATTTTATATATTCATTTTTTACCATAGTATTTATTTATTTCTAATTTTAATAAACCAATATTACCCTTCATTCTAACCTGCAATCCTGGTATAATTCATTTTTTCTTTTTCTCCCCTAAGTTTGAACCCTAAATTTAAATTCTCACAACATAATACAATTCCCAATTATTTCCTTAAATTCCCTTATTCTGATCACAAAACCAATTAAGCATAAATCTTAACTCAGATGTTCCAACTATTACAATCTTATGTATTAAGTTTACTTATATTTCTGAATCTTGTTTCAATTCTTAAACATCCATACATTACCATTACTTCATATTATTTCATTTAATTAAATATTACCATTCAATACCTATCACAATTTTTTTATCAGTTCCTTTTTTAATTTACATTTTCATAGATCTTAAATTCAATTTTCAATTATTTCATCAAATATTTATATTCTTATCTCTTATCTTTAAAGTATTCCAATTGTTATAATTTCCCTAATTACAATTACTTAACAATTCATTTTTAATTCACAATTTCATGTATATTCCATCTGTCACAACTTATTCTCATTTCTAAGTAACATTCATTTATATCTATAACTTTTCCATCAATTCATTTTAATTCTAAGTGCATACAACATATCACCATTCCTTACCAATTAATTTTTAATTCACAATTTCATAGATACTCCATCTGTCACAACTTATTCTTATTTCTAAATAAATCATAATCTCAATTGCTACCTTTTCTGACTTTCATTTATTTCTATAACATCAATTCATTTTAATTCTAAGTGCCTACACCATGTTTCTTTCTTTCTCCCTTTCTTCCATTTATTTTCTTTTTCTTCTCCCATCTTTTTATTTGCATTTTATATTCCTGCACTCTTACTTTGTGCCCTGTATTTCCCATTATTCTCCATCCCTTTCTCTTTTTTCTTCTTTCATTATTAATCCCAGTGTAATCATTCATATTTTTATTACTTCTATTCCACCCCTTTTTTCCTCCTTGTCTCTTTCCACCCTCTCTATTTTTTATTTTTTCCATTGTTAATCCCAATGTAATCTTTAAATTTCACCTCTATTATTAAACTTCCCCCTTTACTCTTAATTTTCCTCTCTTTTTTATTATTATTGACAACATACTCTGTTATCTTCATCTTTATTCCTAATCTCTCTTTCTTGCTTCTCATTCATTATTTCTTTATCCACTTGAGTGTTGTCTAACACATTTTAATCAGATCTTCCCTGTAGTATTGTAATTATTTCTCTTGTTTCTGTTTTCAGTGACATATACATCATTTTCATCATTTCCTTTATTTCCTGCTCCATTTTGTTATATCTTGATTGGTATTATTCCAATTTTAAGTCTTGCTGTAATCCAGTTTCTTTGATCATCAAAGTTAAGTCACTTGCAGACAAAACAAAGCCTCCTTAGCAATTCTCACAGCTGGTTATCACTATCAAAGTTTTTTATTTTTTTCAACAATAAGAGTCCAATGTTGTAATGATCCAATTTCGCCTGGAGGTGTCTCTCCAGAGTCCACAATTCCAATCAACAGTCTGTAAAAGTATCCATTTTGTTTATAATCCACATAGCCAATCTTCACTAACTTTTTGTCCTATTCTTCTTTGTTTTCATTTCACCAAGTCAATTTATAATCTAATTCAAAATTTCAAAGTCTGTTTTTTCCCTTTTTCTTTTCCTTAATATGAAACTTCTATTACATGGCTTTTTATATTACCCTTTATTTTTAATCAAATTAAATAAAGATCTTTTCAATTTCTCTCTGGGTTCTTGATTCTTCTAATTTTTTAAAGTTCTCAAAGTACTTTAATCCAAAAAAACCCCCAATTTTCTGATTGGGTTTTGTCACTTTACAGCTTCCGCTTTAATCTTCTTCTTCCATCCTTTCCCCCATGCCCATTAGCCGTTGTTATTCCGCTGGGACAATTATAACTAATTTAAAAGTCCTCTTTTTTTTCTGCCTATGAGCCATTTGTCACTCACCCAGTATCAATGTTCCGCTCAATTTGCCGCTCCTGCACAATGCTTAGTCCGGGTGCCCCAGCTTACTGGCGGTTGCAATGGCCACCCCCCCCCCACTGCCGAGTCAGGGAGAGTTTCCTCTGACCTCTGAGGAACTTGCCTGTTCCTCTTGGTCTCCTGAGGTGCCTCTCCTTCTTCCCTGCCCCTACAGGACAGGTCCGGTCCGAAGACCCCTCAGCAGTGGTTCGTCAGCCCAGGATTTCTCAAGGCTCATTAGAGCCTGCTAATCCTCAACTGTCTTGCCGCAACGCTTCTGGTCAAATCTCCCATGGAGTTAATCTTATCAACGTTACATTGCAGTGCATCTTTTAAAAACAGTATTATATTTTCAGTCTTAAAAAAATATGTTTAAAGGTTTCGTATAGATGGAGGTTCAAATTGAAGTATATAAATGATAATTTACTGAATGAGACTGTATGCAGTATACTGTACCTGATCGATTGATTGATTACATGCTATCCAAGTGATGTCATCTCTTAGTAATCGTATACATATATTAACAGATGACAATCTGTCCCCAATCTGGTTCTTCAGGCTTCCAACAGTACATACATTGGCACTGTAACTGACTCCATCAGCCTTTTTATCTGGGTACATCTGATTCATTTTTAGGGATATATCAATAGGCATGTAATAATTTGCATTGGTTGCGCAGCTGACTAAGTGCTATTAAAGTAGCACCAGCTGCCTGCAATTACTGCAAGTTCAAATCTCACCAGGCTTAAGGTTGACTCAGCCTTCCATCCTTTCGAGGTAG
>JANHZT010001572.1:127375-139354 GCA_032468215.1 Stegonotus admiraltiensis | reverse complement strand
GGCAGTCACGTGCGCAACCCCCCTGCACTCCCCCCGCTTTTGGCACGCGATGACAAAAAGGTTCGCCATCACTGGTCTAGAGTCCCTGTATTAATCCCCAAACTTTCTTGTTGAATCTGAATTGTTACTTAACTTTACTGCTAAAATCCAGATAAAAGTTTCAATTGTTCTGGGGTTCTCTATTGGAATGGTGAACTATGAAATACAGTAGTCCATGAACTATATGTTATCCATAAACCTTTTCATAATTACTGTATTTTTTATCCATACATTTTTTACACTTGTTCTAGAAATAATGCATATCCAGGTGGTCGTAATGATAGAAAGTAACATTGCCATGGGAATAATCTGCAGAACCATCTCTTTCAATATATCATAGCAACATGGCAAAGGGAATTCCATTGTAAAGTCTCAGGGTTTTAAATATATGTTTGCCTCTGGTCTGAGATAGTGTAGATCCCCCCCCCCAAATATTTAGGGAATGTTTTGAATGTCCCAGTTTTACCTCATTTCATTGTTTAAAAATGTTGGACAAACTAATAGGATCATCTATATAGTATTATATACAGTATACTTAGAATTCTTGATTAGTAAAGAAGGCTATGAGAGATATGCATTTGAATATAAATAAAATTTCCAGCAACAACACTGCAAATGAAAAGAGTCAGATTGGTGTAATGGTTAAGGCATCAGAGTAGAAACCATGAGACTGTGAGTTCTAGTCCCAGCCTAGCCACAAAGCCTTCTGGGTCACTGGACTAGTTGCTTTCTTTCAGCCTTAGGGAGGAGGCATTGGCAAACCACTTCTGAGAAACCTTCCCAAGGAAACTCAGGGACTTATCCAGGTAGTTGCAAAAAACTGACTTAAAGAAACAAAAAAAATCTCTTGAAAATAATACTTATACTTTACTAGCTCTGAGGCAATAAATACAAAAATAGCACTGTTTGATTTTGTGATACAGCAACTATCTCATGTCCCTGCTCTTTGCAGATGCTATGACACAAAATATTATTGCAAATAGGCATGGAAGTAAGTAATACTTGTTCATGCTCAGCCCTAAAACTTTGTATTATAATATTTACCATTTAGAATAAATTATTACATCAATATATACCATGTGATTGCAAATGCCTATTTAAAATATGCAGATATGAAAAGCCAACGAGTAACTGTTAAAACAAGATGATTATTATGATTCTACTTCAGGTTCATTTTATTCTATTACTATGGCTGTGTTATACAACACATTTAGCTTGGTTTTAATCAACTCATTTTTCTGAGTTTTCACATTACAGTACATTAAATCATATATTAACCACATGAGTGGGTTCACATAGTACAAAACTGACCAAGTTTTCCAAATTTATATGAATATAGCCACAAATTTTGCAGCATACCTGCTTGAGCATGTTATATGAGTGTGATTCTTTTTTGCCACATACTGGTAAATATTTCTGACCTAATCAGTATCTGGTTCAATTTAGGTGTATAGTAGCATTCTGTGATATTTTTTTCCTGAATTCTATTAAATCAAAAGTGAAAACCTAGGTTACCAAGGCAAACAGAGTTAGAGTTGGTTAACATTTGGATTATGAGAAAATACCAGGGTTAAATCTAAAACTAGATTAGGCTATTGGAAGAACATTGCAGAACAGGAGAAGTAAAACAATCCTGTATTGGTGCCAAAATATGTCAGTTTTGGCCCAGGAATCATCCCAGAGTTGAGTTTTATTCAAAGGGGTCTTCCTTCCTATAAAAACAAATACTAAAATTATCAATTAGCAAATAAGTACTATTTCCATTGTGTTTCCAAAGGCTGTTCATCTTGCAAGCCATTCAACATTGCAATTAAAAATTTAAAAAGCTGTTTAATTATCTGTTGCAAGGTCAGGTGAATACTGTATTGTCATTCAGTCCTAATTATTCTCTGAGTTGCTAAATGTTTCTGTAATTATATATTGGATTCCAAAAGAAGTCAAGTTTTGCATTCTAAATAACCCTTTATATCTCTAACAAAACTCTTCCCTTTATTCCACATTTGTTTGGCTCACAGATTATTCAAATACGTAATTTCTCTGATATGTGCATGACAGTTTGAAGGAAGATTTGATCTTAATTGTGTTTTGAGAGCTGTATCAAGAGTAAACTGTGAAATCCCATAATGAAATAGTGTTTGATCTTTCTGTCTGATATCTACTATTTTATAAATACAATTATTTTCTGTATTCTTATTGCTGTAGTTACATTATCTTGAATTTCGTGAAGCAGAAATGAAATGGACTGAGCAAATAATTTTAATCCATTGCATAGCCCCAGATTAATCGTATTGACCACATAAAATAAAAGAACGTGTCTGACATTAAAAATCATACATTTGTCACAGATTATTAAAAATTATCGGGTAAATGAGTTCATTTTCACAATCAGTAGTGATTGTTGTTGCATTGAGATTGTAATACAGAAAGATACAGGCTACCATACAGACATTTTACTGGCAGAATATAATATGGCAAAAAGCCATATTGATGCAGCTTTTAACATCTACCTTTTAGCTTTGAACAAAAATATTTTGTTTCTTCCTGTATATTTAAAGAGCATTTTAATCTGTAGCTGTTGTTACAATTCTAATAGAACTAGATTGTGTGTATCTACTTCAGGTCATGTAATTTGATTTTTTTTTAACATCCCTCTCAATTGATCTAGTACTGCAGCCTGGAGATACCTGCTATAGGCCAGGATTTATGTAAACAATACAAAATGCCCAGTGCTGCATTTATTCCAACTTTGTATGTACAATTCACCACTTGAGATTTAAGGATCTAGACAAGAGAGTTGGAACCATATGTCAAACTCCATGTAACTGACAAACCAAATAATTAAACAGCACACAGATTTCAGAAGAGTAACTTTTGTGATAATCAGGGATAAAAACATAATTTTAAAAATGATAAGATTAAATTCCCATCCACATATGAGAGTCAAGTAAGGTCCAGTCTCTTTGAAACAGTTTCTTCAATAATCCCCAAATCTAGGGTGCTTTTCCTCTTCTTACAAAAGCTAGACGGACTGATACTTGGCCCACCAGGAACCAAGCCATGCAAGTGACCAAAGCCCCATTCACGCATACACTGGATCTAGGTAACACTCAAAACCACGCTGCCCTGGTCCACAGAAAAACTGCCCTCCATGGAGCTGATCCCTAGTGCCCAAAAGGTTTGGAGCTGCTGAGCTAGACTTTTCCTGGCCTGCTTCTTTCCCAATCTTTAATAGCTAATTTGATTTCGATAGAAGAAATCCCTATGCATATTCTGATAGAGTAAATATATACAGGTGTAAAGGGTGCAAAAATTCCAAAGGTATAGAAGTTGTGCCACTTACTAAAAAATCTGCACTCCTTTTCCCAATGCTAGCCAATTTGCTAGCTAGAACCATTGTCACAGTGAAATACCCTGTGGCTGATAAACTAAACATTGAATTAATGAAGTGGACTTTAGATGGTGATACTTTTAAACCTCACCCCAGCCTGAGTTTATTTTGCATATTCAGCATTATACAGCTAATTTAGCTAATTAAAGGGCTAAAAGGGTTATCTAGTGTTAACATATTCTCTGCCTGATAGGATGGAAATATACTGGCTGCCAATTTGCTATAACGCCAGGTTCTATGTGCTTTTGTTGCCATATAACTGCTACATAGGCCAGGATTTTATTTAGTTGATGGATGCCATCCTTTCCATATCAGTTAGGAATGCAATACCCAGTAAAAATGTCTTCTTATGAGATTGTCCTTGTCAGGGATGTGTTATGTATCAATCCATAACAGAACATTTTCTAAAGAGACAGTAGCTTTCTCCATGACTTTCCGGTTTGTAAACTTTTGGCATTAACTGAAAACCATTAATTAAATTGATGCTGCTGAATATCTTGTTTCTCCTGCTGTCTATTTTTAAAGCGTTACAGTTTTATGGTTTTAAGAAGTTAAAAATGTAGAGTTTTGATCCCATTTGTGCATTTTCTTTAACGTTGTGAGGGCTGTAATGAAAGATGATAATAGATGCTGACTTTGATTTTAACAAATGAAAACATTGCGTCCATATTACAAGCAAATATATACTTACTGAATTATTACACTAAAGACATTAGAAAAGCCTGTGCATTTCCAAATATAAAGTTACAATAATGCAAAGCTTCAGAGCGCCTAATTAAATTTAACATATATTTAGAATATCTCAATATACATTGTGAGGGAACTCTAAGCTCCTGGCTTGTAAAAGATAAGTAAATGTTATTATCTAGAGAAAGAAGAGATCATTCTTTTCAAAATCAACAAAGCAAACTTCAGAAGTACCTTTAAAAACTGCTTATTAAAGTATTCCTGGAAATTTATTGTGCTTGACATATTTTGAGGAGAACAATGTAACCCCGAATGAAAAGAAATTGTGAAATGGGACATTTTATTTCCCAGAAGTAAAAAATTAAATGAAATAAAGGGAAGCAAAATACCTTTTTGCTGATGTTGTAGCTTTCAAGTTGCACCCAATCCAATTCAGGAATACAGCAATGACATATACATTGAAAGTTTAAAAAAAGCAGATGTGTTTATTTAATCACTATTGTTTTGAAATACTGTGGAAATCAGTTCATACTTTTAACAATGTTACATGCTTTCTTAATGAAGTTTGTTAGTGTCTTATGGGTAAATGTAAAAATTTTAAAAATAAATAGGTTATTCAGATAATTTAGGGCTGGAAAATCCAAGTTTGGTATTCTTCTCTTTAAAAAAAAAAAAGGTTGGCTGAAAACATTTTGTACACGTAATAAGCCAATGAATATTTTACCAGATTTTTTTTTAATTGCCTGTTAACCATGCAAAATAAATGAATATTTCTACATAATAACTAAGAAGCAGGATATTTTCTTTGATATGTAATTACTGCACACTTAATTTTAGCGAAAGGCTGAAAAGTAATAACTCTGGGGGTTTTTTCAGATTGCATAAATTGTTCAACTTTTTTTTATACATAAGAATATATTTTCAGTACAAAATTTGTGGAGCAAGTACACAAGCAGTATTGTACAAAAGTCTCTCGTTTAATTTTGCGTCCTAAAAATAAAAATTTCAGTATATGCCACATAACTATGAACCTATGGAAAAGTTGATACATTTTCAGCCAAATATGTACACAGATGCTCTAAAGATTCTCTACCAATAGATTAATTAACTTCAGCTGAATATGAATTTTCATATTCATATTGATTATCTTGAAAAGCAAGATCAAGTTTTTCATCAAATAAATAGACAATTATAATTGAAGTAGTCCTTGATTTATGACCACAATTGGGCCCAGAATTTTGGCCACTAAGCAATTAAATTATTAAGTGAGTCATCCTGTAACCAGACCCAGATTTACAACCATTTTTATGATGGTCATTAAGCAAATCACATGGTCATTAAGTGAATCACATGGTCATTAAGTATCTGTGGCTTCCCCAATTGACTTTGCTTGCTGGAAGCCAGCTGGGAAGGTCATAGATCATGATCGCATGATTGCAAGACACTTCAACTATCATTAATGTGAGCCAGTTGCCAAGCACCCCTATTGTGATCGTGTGACTACGGGAGTGGTGCAATTGTCATAATGTGAAAGACGGGTTGTAGATTACTTTTTTGATGCCATTGTAACTTTGAATATAGTTAAATGCTTGTAAAGCAAGGATTACCTGTAGTTTTGTTGTGAACCATTTCAGATCTACTCTTTTAAACATCTGTCACCATTCATTAACAATGTATAAATATATTTCAATCTTAATCATATTATCTAATTTTCCTCTGTAATTTTCACATGATTTTGGAGACCAAACATGTAGCTTAAAATTTATTTTGCAGAAATGTGTCTGATTTTTTTTTATTGCCTAGTACTAGACATATTTTTAAGATTTGCTCAGAGCTATAAGTAGACTGTCCATCAGTTCAGAGAGGAATTCCTGGATGAGAATTAAAATTTAGAAAGGCATGTTAACAATGTCTTCAGCTGGAATAGAAAAGTAATAGTATCAAGAAATTGATTGCTTAAAATGCATGTAGATATAAAGAAAGGAGAAATGGCTTAGACAGAAGAACACGAGATAGCATAAAAGCAACTAAGAAGCATATACTGTACATGATATGACTTTTAATGAGATACTCTTTTACACTTTTTTTGTCTAGTACAAAAACCTGTGTAGTACAGAAAGAACACAATAGCAGTGATACCGTTTTGTAAGATTTAATGGGGTTGATGCCCAGTCAAAAAAGTGGCTTTTACAAAAGTAGATCATGTCGTTTCTCTGTTGCTTGCCATGTTAGAGCCATTTCATGTTCAGCACTATAAATCTTAACCCTGATTGCTCTCAACATTAACATAGTGTTTCTTGCAGTGAATTCTTTAGCCTACATATTTCAGAGTTACATTGCAATTCTCTAGACCTCCGGCTCTATTATATTTAAGTAAACAAGGGTAGGTACCAGTAGAATCCTCTAAAACTGTTTTCTCTCTAGCTGTGTTCTATTAATGTTTTTTATACGCAAGTGCTGTTTGCATTTATTTTACAGAGAAATAAAATAACTAATAAACATAGCCTAGGCAAGATAATTCATTTTAATCTGGTTGTGAATTTTATTAAATTAAGTTTTGAAACCTTTTAGAATGATCCATCTAGATCCAGTTGTGAAATTAGTGGAATTTTCAGCTTGTCCCTTAGAATGAACAATTAATAATAAAAGGAAAGGAAAGATAACTTTTTAATTATTTTTAATTGTGCATATCCAGCATTTTAAAGAGCTTCCACTGAGTCTATTTGTGTGATCCATTGTTCATTACAGGATTTAAGTTAAATTAGTAGTCACAAATTGTTTGCAAAGAAAGAAAAATGCATCTCTGCAGGGAATAACACAGCAGAACTACTAACAGAGTCATTTGGTATTTGGAGTAGCAGGAAACACTTAGATAATCTGTGTGTGACTGAGTACAGTATGTCAGGTACATAGCCTTTGTGTGCTGCTTTTCAGTAGCAGAAAAGGTGACTCATCTCATCCTCCTACTTGAAAATGTAAGGACAATGATGAGAACAAGAGGGCACATTGCTGATATTTCTTTATTTCTTCATAATGAACTCTCAAAATAAGCATGTGTCTGATATCAGCCTGCCTATACTCTGTTTTTTAACCTCTGTATTTATATAAGGCTAGCTTTACTTAAATATTCTATGTAGGACAAAGAATTACTTGAAAAGCACTACAGTTCAAAGTGGGAATTATTCCCAGTACACAGCCTTAAAGATGCATTCTGCTAAAAATTATCTTGTAGCAGAGAGTTTACTACAGGAAACCCTGCACTAATTTGCAAATGATCACATGTATTGTGACTTTTTAAAAAGAAATATTATTAAATACTTGAAAATAAATATATGAAATTACATACAAAAGAAGGTGACCTGTTCCAGCATATCATGTTATTTCCTCTATTTCTGGATTGCAAGATACTGTATTTATATTATTGCTTTATGCAAATTATCCCCACAAAGGATATTTATTAATATCAGTCTGGGCATAAGAATATTGCGTACACAAATCACTCAGGAAATAAACACATGTAATATTGTAATAGACTGGGTGTCAGCAACCCGCAGCTCCCGGGCCACATGTGGCTCTTTGACCCCTCTTCTGTGGCTCTCTCCCAACCCAGTTGTGTTATCTGCTTTCTGCCCTGAGACACTAGCCCAACCCGGCCATGGCCAACACCAACCTCGCTAACACGAGGGCTGGTGGAGTGGGAATGGGATCCGGGAGGAGGATACAATGGAAAGGGGGACAGGTCCACAGCTGAGGAGCGAGCACGAGCTGTGGCAGCAGCGTCTCCAAAGATGACCCCCCTCCTTCTCCTCACATGACCCCCTGGCCGGATGTTGTGAGGCCGGGAGAGCACACACAAGCAGGAATACCCTCCTCAATTGAGAAGAGGGCAGGCCGGTTGACCAGCTGACGGGAGAGTGTCTTTGGCGAGGGCACTCTGGCTTTCTCTGAGCCTGATGCCTGGGGTGGGCATGCGAGGTTTGGTGTGGCCAGCCCCCTTTTCCTGCTGCCCTGAGCTTCTTTACTTCTCCACCTGAGTGGTGCCATTGGCGGCATTGATTGAGAAAGAGGGAGGGGGAGAGAGAGAAAGAAGAGGAGAAAAAGAGAAATAAGAAAATGATGGAGGGAGAGAGAAACAAATGAAAGAGAGAAGGAGGAGAGAAAGAGAGGTAGAGGAAAAAGAAAAACAAAGGAGAAGGAGAAAAAGAGAGAGAAATGAGAAAATGATGGAGAGAATGAGAGAGGGAAAAGAGAGGGAAACAAATGAGAGAGAAGGGGAGAGAGAAGAAGGGAGAGGAAAAAGAGAGGAAAACAAATGAGGGGGGGTGCGAGAGAAATGAGAAAATGATGGAGGGAGAGAAGAAGGGAGAGGAAAAAGAGAGAAAAACAGAAATGAGAGGTGGGGGGGGAGAGAGAGAGAGAGACTCATTTACCACAGAAAACACCCGGGAGCCACAAAACCTGAGTAGGCATGGCTGGGTGGTCATGTGACTGGGTGGGAGTGACCTTGAGTTGGCCACGCCCACCCAGGTTTTGTGGCTCCTGGTGTTTTCTGTGGGAAAAGGGTCCAAATGACACTGAGTGTTTAAGGTTGCAGACCCCTTTAATAGACATACCATAAAAAGAAAAGGAGATTAAGCAAACAGTGAACAGGGTCATTCGATACTGTAATATTTGGTTACAAGTACCTTTTATTTGGTTACAAGTTCCTTTTATATTAGGAATTTTATCTTTTTCCATTCAATTTTTTGTTCCCAGTGAATGCATCACAATGGCCCTACAATAATAGCACTCCTATCACAGCTTATTGTTGTATCATTAAGAATGTGATGCTGTCAGGAATGTACATGAACAAAGTTCACTCTCTTCATAAACAGATAAGGCCTATGCTAAATTGAAAAGAAAAAAAAATCAAAACCACTGGATATAACGTTTGTATCAAACTGAATTAAATCTACCCTTATTATAAAAAGCAAATTTGGAACATAAAACAATTAATCCCTACTAGATATACTCCTTTTAAATAGCAAATTAGATTGCAGTAGGATTTGGTCACAGCCCAAAGAGACATCTATGCAGACTTGAGAGCCATTGGGGTTTTTTTCCCCCTCTACCAAGCTTCCTTTATATATTGAAAAAGCTTTCAATAAATTCAACAAATTCTTCATTTTTTCATTATGCATAATTCAGGCATAAAACCTCAAAATTCCTCACAGTGCTATCAGCCGAAATTTCTAGTTTGAGTCAGTGAGTAAAAATAATTCATTCTTGCATTTGTTTCTTTGTTTGTTTGTGTAAATTGTTTTAGCTATGACAGTGAAGGCAGATTGACCAATGTCACATTTCCAACTGGAGTGGTCACTAATCTACATGGAGAAATGGAAAGGGCTATTACTGTGGACATTGAATCATCTAGCAGAGAGGATGATGTCAGCATCACTTCAAATCTATCCTCAATTGATTCTTTCTATACAATGGTCCAAGGTACGTTAACAAATTAAATGAAGCAATAATCTTCAAGAGAAAAAAATGAATTCAAAGAAAAAACACTGTTATATTTATTACAAGTTGTGATGAGAACTAGCCTGAAAGGGAGGTTAGCTAGTTGTGTTTTGTATAGGGTTAAAGCCTTAATCTTCTATAATATACATACCTATTTAGAAGAAAATTCAACTGAATAAAGTCATTAACTTTATGATTGTGTCTCTAATTTTTATGATTACACTTTCACTAGTTGTGGATGCAATTTGCAAGTAAAAGTTTAAAAAATATTTAGTTACATTGATTAAAACCTTTTATATAAATTCTATTTCTAAAATTATTCTAAAATGCATGTAGATGTAAAAATAATGCTTCTTACGGCATATATTTGTCATACGTTGGACTATGCATCAAGAAGTCTGATAATGCTGAAAGGTCATAACCAAAAAATTAAAATTAAAAGTTTAATGTTTAATGTTTTAAATGGTTTAAAATTAAAACCCTTGTATTTTTTAATGCAACTGAATTAATATTGACTTGGTTTGTGTTATGGATAATTTTGTATGAAAAATCTTGGTTTAGAAATACATCTTTGCTGGGTTTCATTTCAGATCAATTAAGAAATAGCTACCAAATTGGATATGATGGGTCTCTCAGAATCATCTATGCCAGTGGTCTGGATACACACTACCAAACAGAACCACATGTTTTAGCAGGTACAGCCAATCCAACTGTAGCAAAAAGAAATATGACTCTTCCTGGAGAAAACGGACAGAATTTAGTGGAGTGGAGATTTCGAAAAGAACAAGCACAAGGCAAAGTGAATGTGTTTGGCCGTAAGCTCAGAGTAAGTTACATCTCTAATGCATTTTTAGTTTAAGATGAATAGTACAGAAGACCTACTGACAGCTTTCACTGCTTCAAATGAACTTTTTTTTTCTTTTAGCAAGTCTTCTAAGACCAATAAGATAAAAAAGAAAAGGAATAATCCTTGCTAATATAATTTAAATTTAGCAATGCCTCAGAAAGGAATATCTTAATTCATATTGTTCTATGAATTTCCGGACTTATAACCCTCAGTTTTTACCATTAGCATCACACACTAAATATGAAATCCTTCCTATACAACCCTATCTTTTCTGCAGATACATAGAATGTTCTTTTTAGATGAGACCCATTAACAGTGTTTCAGGTTAATCTTAAACATTAAGCAGTAGTCATCAACTGTATAATTTCTTACTTTTAAAAAAAGGAAGTTTATAACCCTAGGTGTGTTTCATTTCACTGAATGTATGAAATGTGGGCTCTCCCTGTAGTATGTTGGTTTGTGAGCTAGTGTCCAGGTTAGAGATACTAGCTTTCATACCAAAGGACTTCAAGCATGCTTGAGAAATAATTGGGCTTTATCTGTGTTTGTAGCGTACTATTTGAAATCTTCAGTACTCAAAAATTGACCTGTAGTGTCCCTAGTTTTAGCAGGAGCTCTTACATATGGAAGAGTTCCTGCTTACCAGGTAGTAAGACTGGTAACCTAATCAGCCCTGTCTCAATCTCATCTGAATATTCTATCAAAAAGCCTCAGTTTACCAACACCATGATAGGCAACAGAGGTCAGTATCCATGAGTCCATCTAGTCACAGCCATGACATGTGGAAGATTGCAAACTGGAACCTAAAAGCATAAATGGCAAAGGCATGAATTAACAAGAGTGATGTTATATATGCCTGTGAAATTAAGAATGGAATGGTGTTGATAAGTACAAGTGGGGAGGTTTTAATTAATAAAAAGGCTTAAATGAATACTAGAAAGTATGCATTTATGTCATGTTAGTTGTGGAGGTTGCTGAAAGTAAAATTCGTAGGTTGGTGATAATTACATATTATTTTCCAGTGAATGACAATAAGAGAGAAGGTTTGGAAAAATTGTGCAACATATTGAATGAATGCAATCCAGGGGGAAAATATTCTGTTAGATGATGGTGACATGAATAGATGGTAGGAAAAAAGCAATAGAGCATAGAAAAAATGTTACTGCCATTTGGACATCAAAGAGTGAAAGATTCTGGTCAACATAACATTTACAAAAAGGTTGGTTTTCAACATGTCATTGAAGCAGAATGCACAGGGGAAGTAAATGATTCGAAAAACATAACTGATATAATTGTTTATTATTACAAACTGAGACATTAGCGAAGGATATAGGGGAGATGAGAAGTTACGAATGTGGGGCAAGCCATTATTTGAAAACATCAAAAGTGAATCAAGAAAAAATATGCATGGAAGAAAGGAAGTAAATGTATGAGAGTAGGTATAGCTCTGGTGGCTCAACAGACTAAAGTAGTCTGTTATTAACATCTGCTGCTTGCAATTACTGCAAGTTCGAGTCCC